>CAUOFW020005946.1:817792-836341 GCA_963454935.2 Ilex paraguariensis
AGAGTCCGTATCGATCACAACAAACTCGGTGTCGATGATAAAGGGACCAGTGGCAACTGACAATGTGATTTTCCCCATTGGCAAGGCGAATGAGCCGTTGAACCCGATGAGGGGTGTCCTGACTTTGGTGAGGTCTTTGGGGCCAAGACCCATCCATTTCAAAGTTTCGAAGTACATCACCTCCGAGGAGCTTCCAGAGTCTATCAAAATTCTTTTGACATCGAATTTCCCTATCCTTAGGGTCAAGACAAGGGCGTCGTTATGGGGAGTCACTACGCCTGTCAAATTCGCGTCGGAGAATGTAATGCCAAGCTCACCCATCCTGGCTCTTTTACTTGGTGGCCCTACATCACTCTCGGCTACCTTTCTCGTAAAAGCTACCCTCTTGAGGTCGGACTCGAGTTCCTTGGACGTGGGGCGATCTAGGGGACATATATGAATGACATCTATGATGTTGTCCGGTTCCTCGGTCGGGGCAAGGGCTCGTCTCTCTCTGGCCTGGGCTCTATGTACTCTTTCAAATGTTCGTCTCGAACCAAGCTTTCCAAGAACGATTTGAACACCCTGCAGCTTTCGGTGCGATGCTCGAAATCCCGATGATAGGAACACCTAACCTTTTGATCACGGGTGGAGGGGTCGCTCTGCATCCTGGGTGGCCATTTGAAGAACGGCTCGTGCTTGATTTTATGGAGCAACTTGAAGATGGGTTCCTTGAACACAGTGTGAACTCCTTTGGACGAACCCCCTGGAGGGGGTAGCAATCCCTTTCGGGGAATATCTTCCCGCTCCTTCTCTTTTCTTTTAGATTGGAGGGCTCAGCCTTTGCTGCTTCCCATCTCGTCCTCAACCTTCGAGTACTTGTTTATCCGGGCCATTAGTTCCCCCATATCCGAGGGAGTCTTCTTGGTCAGGGATCGGTACAGGTCCGTGTCCCTTGCCAAGCCGAGCCGAAAAGATGTTGCTGCCATGACCTCCGAGCAGCCTTCTATCTCATTAACCTCTTCCCAGTAGCGGATGGCGTACTGGCGAAGAGTCTCGGATTCCCTCCGTCTGAGGGTCAGCAATGATCCAATGTCTTTGGGGCGCTTACTCCCCGTAATGAATCGAGCCAGGAACTGCCTAGTCAATTCCTTCCAGGACCCAATACTGTTTGGGGGAAGCGCCTCGAACCATTTCATCGCAGAGTTCCCCAAGCTCATAGGAAACACTCGACATAGAAATCGTTGGTCCGAATGATAGAGGGACATCATCTGCTTGTATTGTCTGACATGGGCTTCGGGATCGGACTGCCCGTCATAAGTTTTGAACCGCGGCACGACAAACTTTCTTGAAACCTCCATCTCACCGATTTTCCTTGTGAAGGGTGTTTGTATGACTTCGTCCTGGGCCTCATCCTAGACAGCCTTACCCTTTCTCCTGGAGTCTAACCGGGCTCTGAGATCAATCTCTTCCCGGACGGGATGCCTTCTGAAGTCCTTGAGTTCATCGGTTAGCCCCTCATCTCCTGGGCGTCGTGTGGATTGGGTTGAGTCCTCCTCGGATTCATCTCCCTTCCTCCATCTGGACAAACCTCGTCGGAGGTCGTCCAGGGCCAATGGCCTTGCTTTCCTTGAATGGTTGTCATGATGATGCTCNATATTTGTTTTTGGGTAATTCGATTCGAGTCAGATTCACCTTAATCTTTCAGTGGACGTGATCATTGAGAAGGTACTGCTGCGAGCGTCTGGGTTGAATCTCAGAGTCACTAGTGTCCGTCAGTACCCTCACATGGGGAGACTCAACTGCTTTAGGACTGTGATCATGCGTCTCTTGAACTCGCAGAGCAGCTCATTCAAAATCAATTTATTTGGTTTATATAGATTGTATGTTTATATATTTTATGTGTTCAGTTAAACCGCATATTATATTTTTAATGATCTAAGCCATTTTTTGCCTGCTTTATTCCTAATTTTAGATTGCAACATTCATAGTTATTTTGCTCACATCATAGTTCTAATAATTGTTGTTTTGGCCAAAAAGTCCAGTAGCCATTTTTCTTAATTACAATTGTAAATCTATGCTTCAATCTATCTGGTTTTACACTACTGACTTGGGATAGTCGAGTCTATTACCACAACACCATCAAGGGCAAGCTGAACATTCAATCCCTCAAATAGTATTTGATTCATAAAACCTGTTACCACTAGGGGAGGATAAGACTTTCACCATCAACTGAAAACCAACTAAGCTATCACGTTGATGGTTTGTAGTTAAATAGTATTCTGATATACTAATTACCAAAAAATGTCACAAACATGAACTAAAATATCGCCATTCAAATAGGATTCCCATACACCCGAAGTGTATAACACAACACAATTCCCTTGATGGCCACCACTATCAATCAATCACCCAAAAAATAAATGCACTCTATCAAAACCACACTGCAAAAAATATAATAATTATTGAAAACGCAGGAAATTCTCTCTCCGGCTAACTCAACACGCGATAGAGAAATGGCTGTTCTTGTTTTTTTTTTTTCCCACTTTTGGACTGCTTATAATAGTGATAGATATTGTGCGTACAAGATCCTGCACAATATAAAAAAAAACGAGAACAGATCTCTCCCTTGGTGAACTCGAGTGAGCCGGTTGAGTGACCAAACACGCTGCTTGGAATAGCCTGCGAGGCTCGGTGGTAACCTGGAACGGCAATGGGAGACCCTGTGAACGGAAGAACGATCCAGTAAGACTGAAAGTGGTTTCTGGAACAAAGAAGAACAAGTTAGAAGGGCGCCAGAGTGTTTTCCGGCGTATCTCCTCCGACGATCTAGTCAGTCTTTGAGAAAGAGAGAGGAAAGAGAAAACACTAAGTGAGTATTGTAGTAAAGAGTTTTTTGTTGCATACCCGTCTTGCCTTTTGCAAGGAGTATTTATACCTTAAAAGCTCATGATTGCTGTCAGTGTAGTCAGTAGATGATCATTAGGTACAGGCAGTGTGCGCACTGATTCTGATGAGGAATGTCTTCTCTTCTTAACTGCTCGGGGTCCCGAGCAATCAATGCTGGGTCATCGGGATGTCGACGGTACAATGTACTACTCTCGGGGAGGATGCAATAAATACTCTGTATTAGGAGCATTTATTGCCTTTCATTTTGGAGCCTTACCGCATTGAATGCGGTCTCATCAAGGGAATGGTGTAATTAATAGTTTGCTTTCCCAAGTCGCGTGTCAGCAACGACATGCGGTTTCTCTGTCTTCGATGTGATATCATATGCCACGTGTCCATCCCTTATTGGCTGTGACCCCTGCATTCCAGTACGTTCTAACACTAATTGTGTAAGACGAGGTCATGATGAATAGTCTAGACTAGCCTAGGCTAATGACCTGTACGTCAATAGCTTATCCTGGAGTAGAGGAGGCGTCCAGGACGGGGTACCTCTCGGCACCGAGGAAAGGCTCATCTCGGAACTGAGGGAGGTATGCCGACCGAGGTACCATATCAGACCGAGGCCACGTGTCGGTTGTAAAACATACTGAATGCATGATCCTGTATGATGGGTACCTCGGGGGCGAGGACCTTGTGCGCCGATGGTGCTTGATCTTAGCAACAGTGTTTTGGTAATACCGAGGACACGTGTCTTCATCATGGAGCATTTCAGAAAAGTCCCATCATAAGGTTTCATCATTAAATATTAATTATACTTTCTTGGGCCATTTATTTTTTAAATCTCAAACGTAATACACATTACAATATTCAATTAAGATTCTAAAAAGGTTGGATTTGTAAAATCTTGTCAACATATAATTTGTCGAGTTGGATTCTCTTAGCTTAGGATTTCTTCAATCCCGATTAACAACGATATTAATTTACTAATTTGTGAAGACCTATTCGACATTAGTCAAATTTTATTAAAAATCAAATAATGAAACTTATTATTTCAAGATTTTACTTTATCAAAATTCAAAAATTTGAAAATGAGAGGACCCAAATCTTTTCCCTGTGAATGTAAAAATGTTGTGTAAAGTATCAAAGTCCCCTTCAATGTTTTCATGGTAAAGAGAACCATAGTAAATGACTAAAATAGTGTCCCCCCAACAAAAAAAAAATTCCCTTTTTCTTTTTCCCCGGTAAGTAAAATAGTGTTATTGGTTCCTCTAGTTATTAGTTTTGTATGGTGGATAATTAATACCGATAAGTTGGAAGATAGGAAAAATAATGAAAACATGACATAAAAATACAACGTGATTCGATATATCATACCCATCTTGGGTACACCGTACTTACATCTACAAAACAAAAATCTACATGATATATTATT
The DNA here is from genome assembly GCA_963454935.2 of Ilex paraguariensis. Lineage (NCBI taxonomy): Eukaryota > Viridiplantae > Streptophyta > Magnoliopsida > Aquifoliales > Aquifoliaceae > Ilex > Ilex paraguariensis. Next base: position 822,093 of record CAUOFW020005946.1, read on the forward strand.
CACTGAAAATTTGTCATCTGGTAATTGATTATATGATTCTTAACTTTATTTATAGGGATAAAATATTGTAACTACAATCAATCAAGATACAACTTGATCTCAATGTTTTATATCAAATCTCTAATATATCTGTTCACAGTTTATTAGGATTCTTTCAATTTATTTATTATTTAATTTGATAATTGTTTACACCTGAAAATAGCGAGATTAAAGGGTGACATGTGGAAGAGATCTAATAGTCACAAGGGAGTCTATGAGTGTCCACAATTGATAGAGCGGTTAGAAAAGTAGGACTCCTAGAATCCCAAGAAACGAAAAAACGTGATATCATAAGTCGTAAGTTGAAAACGGTTCAACACACGTTCACGTATCTCAAGAAACAAAGCCATAATTGAAGTAATGGTCGAAAAAGATTGATCTACAATTGAGAGTAATCTCTATAAATAGTAGAGGTTAGATCACCGAGAATGAATCCCGTGATCATTCACAAAAAAACTCTTTACACATCACTCCAGTGATCTTTTATTGCTTTCGGTTAATGCTAAGTTCTAAATTCATCTCGTCTACCAAATTCGAATTTAAGTTACTTAATACTTTGCATTCCTGTAATTTACTTTGCAGTGTCGTTCATAAGTTTTTATTTTGTGAAATTATTTAAAGTCTTTGAAGCTCTAGGGCATAGAAAAGAACCTACAAGAAACATTATGTGTCGCTCCATTTGCGTGAATAGTTACAATTTAGAACCCCACGTCGGATTAAGTAAGTAAGATCGCAATCCTAAAATATGCCAAACATAGTTCTTGGCACGCCTGGTGGGACCATAAGAGAAATAGCATGGCGAACGCTAGAGGTAAAGCCAAAATTGGCTCATCCGAAGTGCCTCCAATGCACGAAATTATGGTAGAAAGTAGGCATGACATTCCCAACTTGCAGAAAGAGTTGGCAAGAGAACTGTGAATCCAACTCAAAGCCAGAGGCCTTAATCAAGGCTATATCGCATGAAGTTTCTCAGCAAGTCTCTGGTTTCATTCAAGGCTTGTGAGATTTGATTATAGAAGAATTTGGTAGCACCAGAAAAACGTTGGATTGACTAGCTGATAGTCTGAGCCATCTTGGGGGCATGAGACAACCATTGTTTTTCCATGTACAAACGATTCCAATAGAAGCACCTCAGCCAGTGCTTCTTCCATTTGTGTCGCCTCAGAGAGCACAAGTGTCCAAGAATGGCCATAAGCTCAACAACAATCTTTTTTTTTCCACGAAGAGATAACCTCCAAAGAAAATAGTCGCTGATCGTCGCCCAGCGACACCTCAGGTGGTCATGAATAAGGACCAACTGAACAAGATCATTCAAGAATATGTCTACCCCACAATGAGGAGGGTGATTAGGCCGATATACCATAAACCATACCCCAATTGGGTGGACAGAGAATATGAGTATCCACGGGAGTACAAAGTTCTAGTGTTTGTGACGTTTTCGAGCAAAGACAATTAGTTGACCGTGAAAGACATTGGCTACTTCACCATTCAATGTAGTGAAATTGCGGCTAGCGAATCCCTAAAATTAAGGCTGTTTGCCAATTCCTTGATAGTAGCGGCCTTTAGGTGGTTCATTGATTTACTGCCCAATTCTATGATGGGCTGGTAACAACTCAATGATAAGTTTAACGCTTAGTTTTATTGCATTTAGTTGGAGGTCACTATGACTGATTTGGCTCGGTTATACCGGATGGTTGGGGAATCGGTAGAGCAATACATTGCGTGGTTCAAGAAGGTTAGAAACTGATAAAGGTTGGTGTTGCCCGAGATGGAGTATGTACAGATTGCACAGAATGGCCTAGGGTTCAAGCTTTGGAAAAAATTTGAAGGAATGGAGTTGAATGACTTGTTTGAGCTAGCCATGCGGGCACATGATATGAACACATCCTAGGCTAGGAGCTTGATCGAAGAAACGCGTCCAAAGGAACGTACTATAGAGACTCCAACACGGAGATCTTCATGGTCGAGTCAGACCAAGGTTAGAGGTGAACATGGCAAAACGCATGGCGAGACGGTCACACATGTGCAAAGCTTTAACTAAGCCTCCAAAAAATCAAGCATAGGCCTCATTGAGTGCGGATAAAGGTACCAACAATGGAAACAAGCAGAAGCACAACTTTGACATTTCAAAGGTTGACCAAATATTAAACCATCTGCTGGCTGACAATATTATCAAGTTGTAGTTTGATCATAATATCCCATCGGCTACAAAGCTAAAAAAATAAGACATACTACAAATGGCACAATTTGTGGAACCATTCCACTGCGAACTTTGTGGTGTTCTGAAACACCATTCAGGAGAGTCTAACTAAGGGCCACTTGATCTTCGGAGACAAGGGAAAGTCGGAGATGGGGATCGATTATGAACCTTTCCATAAAGACAACCATCATTAATATGGTGGAAGTAGGACATTTAGAAACTTCTAGGAAGAAGGTTGTCTTGGACAAGGATGGGTCAACGGATAACGAAAAGTCAGGGAGAAAAAGGATGATGTACCCTAGGGCGAAGCATCTGAAGAGGACTATGGGGGCGAGCCATATATATTATCGAAACTCCAAGCGTAACTTGACATGGTTAAGAACGGTCTATTTCCTAGGTGCAAAGCCTTTTATAGGATCGTTCCAAACATGAAGTGTTCAAAAAGGAGCGAGCAAAAATTGTCTACGAGACCACATAAGTAATGACACTACAAGGGAACCTACTAGGAGCAGTTGGGTGAATGGCTACTACCTAAGTAGGGCAAGGAAGATCGGTCGAATAAGTTTATAAGGCCAAGCTAGTGAGGGAACAGTAGTGACATACTGGAACCTCCAAGAGATCGGCTAGGATTGAAATATAAGGAGTATGCCACAAGATTGGCACCCGATTAGCCTATGAGAACGTAGGGTAATCAAGATCTCCTTAGGATAGTGAAACCAATCGAGTTGTTGGAAGGCCGTTGGTATGTAGCCCAACATCCAAAGTTTCTGCAGTATTATCAGACCTTGTCCGTTGTCGACAACACAGAAACATGGAAAGCAGTGCATCCAAGCGGACTTGCGAAAGTGCATCCACCTTCTAGCATGGTATTTTTAACATTACAACAAATCATGTTTTGATTTTAAGAAAATGTGATACATAACTGCGACGTGAAATATTAACTACACACATTGAATAAGTTAGAATTGGTAGACTAAAAAGGGGGAGTAAGAAAATCACATATTGCTAGTTCCCCATTCCGTAGGCCACATCAAAATCAAGTCTAACATGTGCTCATAATTTAGGTCGACTATGTGTACTAGATATTTGTGTTACAGTCATGAATTCAAAGAATATGTGGTCGGGACAATTTCTCATCACCAAAAAGAGAGAGAAGATAATGGAAGCATAGTACACATCTAACATAATTGATAAACCATGCTAATTTAATTTTGGGATGTCCTACTTTCCCCCAAAAAATCAAAAAATTTGGGATGTCCTAATTAAACAAATAGCCAGACTAATGCGTGTGTGCGCGCGCACACACACATATATAACAATCAATTTTTTAGGGGATAGGGCTTGAAATTCTTCTCTCCCAATTTTATAATTTTTAAAATTTTTGAATTATTTAATTCTCTATCCTCCAATCACATTCTACTAAATACCTCAAATGACTATCCTAAATAATTACTCATAAACTCCTTCTAACTACTACTAATTTAATTTTTTTTAAAAAAAATCAATTTTATATTCAAAAAATTTCTATATCATTTTTACTAATTTATATATATAAAAAAAGTGGGATAGAGTAAATGCTAAAGAATGGATGACCCTTACATCACAAGAAGTCGGACGGTAGTACTCAAACTATTTTAATGAATAAAATAGACTAACACATGGGAATCTCGATAGGTGTATATCTTTTTATATTTTGAAATGTGAGTGGTCACTGCCCACTTTATTGAACAAAACCATGTGGTAGGATAGGACCATTAAAAGGATTTAAAATATATATATATATATATATATAGAGAGAGAGAGAGAGAGAGAGAGAGAGAGATCACTTCTCGTTTTGTCTTTGTGGGCCAAAGTTGACTAGGACCGAGATAAAGAAAAAAAGGGTTTTAGGTTTTAATTTTTTTTGTGGGGGTTGTTCCCCGAGAAATTATTTTAGGTTAAATTACACTTATACCCGTTATATATGAGTTTATTATTTAGTCCTCATGATCTTTTAAAATCAACACAACAAACCCTTACTTTTGAGAAGACGTATCTACAAGGTCCTTTCTCTCATAGAAAATGATGATACTTGGGAAATAATATTTGAAATATGATATTGATATTCTTTGTTGGAACAAAATAATTGAATTTTCAAATTCATTTCTTCATAGAAAAAAATTAATTATATACCGGCTCATCTTTTCTATTTCTTCTTTCCTTCCTCTCGTACACACCATCCCCCTCCAATGAACCCGCTTAACCTTAGTAGATGTATCACGATTGCTAGCATCGCTTATTTATAGTCACCAATCATTACCCTATTAATTCAAATTTCCTTCCATTTTTGATGCAAAACCTCTTTGTTCAACCTCACGTCGACAGGCAGGAGAGGAAACAAAACAAAGAATCTATCTACAATCAGAATGTCTCCAAAATTCAAATGTCAAAAGATGGCAACTGCCTCATTCTTTCTCATTCAGTTTCTATGTAACCATTACGATGAATGCTACAATCTAGGAAACAAACTAGAAAAGAAATAACAAATAAATAACAAGATTTTAAATAAGGAAATAGTAATAACAACAACCATGTATTCCTCCTAGTTATCCTTTGCCTATCGCGGTACACCATGATTAATTTAAGGAACAACTTCTTGATTTGCATTAATTTTGGTTTTAAAAGATGTACAAACAAACACACAAACAAGAAAAAGAGATCAAATTAGTCATTTTGTAAGGGGTTTGGGGGTTTTTTGGTGGGAGGGATTTCTAGGATAGGCATTGTAAGCGAACTGGGGAAGGTGTGGGTAGGTGGGATGTTTTAGAGGGGTCAAAGGGGAAGGAGTTGTGTGTTGGGGTTGCCAAAGTAGGGTAAGGGACACTCGTATCACTCCTTTATGTGAAGCGCATTGTAGACACCAAGTCACAGTGACAATACCTTCCAACGGTAGTCCGGGAGTTTGTCCAGATTGGGAAGTCACTAGTTAGTTTAACCCTCTCTCCCCTTCTATTTATTTTTCATCAACTTTATCTATACAATTTTTATCAAAGGTAAATGAATTATTTCCCAATTAAAATCTCAAACTAAAGTTTTCATATGATTTTGAAAGAGTTAGGGAGTGATTGTCTAACTAATTCAGAGTTAAGTAACTTTTTGGTCCTTGTGTCAACGAAAGCCCTGAACTATATTTTGTGTCAATTTAGTTTTTGAACTATGCAATTGAACTGAATGTGACCCTTTCGCCCAAATTTTTAGTTGAATTTGATGGACCGATTCACGTGTACATCGCATGTATGATCTTAACTACTCTAATCCCTAACTAACAAGATGTGCACGTGAGAATTTCTATAAAAGTTAACAACAAATTTGGACAGTAGTGTCACAGTGAGTTAGATTGTATAGTTTAGGAGTTAAATTGATACAAAACACAAGTTAAGAGCTTAATTAACACAGATGGTATAATTCGTGGGCCAAATAAGTAGTTAATATATCAAGGGTGTCATTGTATATTATCCCATTTTTTTATTTGTGGAGCTGGTCTTCTCTCTACACATGATTGGATATGCACAACATAGCATGAGAAAAGACAACAGCCCATTTGTACTAGATAATTCACCTATGTAACATCTATTTTTACTTCTCTTCTACAATAGGGGCAAATCTAGAAATTCCGTCTAGGGATAAACATATTGGATAAGTTTGTAAGAGGAACAGTTGAGAAAGTAAGAAAAATGTTTAGGGAAGCGAACTCTTTATAATTATAGGAATCAGATAGAAATTAGTATATATAACATCGATAAAAATTTTGAAACTTTGAAAGGGCGATCATCTCAATTATTTACCCCAAGATCGATCGCAGAGTACGAAACAACGACTTTTTATATTTATAAGATAACAAGTAAAAAAATAATAAAATTTTCATTTGAAATGATAGTTCTGGTGTATCTATACTAATAACTAATTGTTTATACGATTAGGACTGAGTAGTTGATAGAAATGATAGATTTATTAACTAATCTTTAATTAGGACCATCAGAAATGACCACCAATAATGACTTCTGGGTGATCCAACGACTAGGCCAAGATCATGACTAGATTACTTCTCTTCTAAGAATATTTGTTTGTTTCTGTAAGCAAGAAAGTACTACTGTTATTGAATAGTACTACTAGATTGCTAATAATCTTTTTGCATCCAATGGCATGGATATATTTTTTATATCTAAAAAAAAAAAATTGTACATGTACGAAAGTTCCTAATTTAACAGGTTTGAGAGGTAAGTGGTGATAGTTTTATCCCTATTTTAAAGTTAATTCTAAACTGGTACTTATAATATATCTATGAGATGTACGAGCATTTGTCATATTTTAAATTTGACCCCAAGCTATTTGTTTTCTGATAACTAGTATTTTAAAATATGTCTAAAAATATTGCAAATGCAACCTGACGTACACTCGTGCTATTAATTCTTTATCGTGTCTTACTACATAATATATTAAAACATATTGAAAATAAAAACGAACTACTCTATGGTTGTGTGTATGTAAATATTTTTGTCAAAAAATGTTACCTATTGAGGCTTGTGGGCAAGTTCACTCATTCTCAATTAATTTTGACTAAGATGTTTTAGCATTAGGTTTGAGTTAAATTTGGGTAAGATTTGAGTCAGATGGAATCCCAAAAAACCCATGGCCTATGTTCACAAAAGAATTGCAAATTTACTCTCTATTTTTTCCTGTGGCCCTATATGTTGACTAGACACTAGATTTAGAAGTATAGTTTTAAAACCCGGCCCGGATATCAATCCGGGAAAGAGACCGGGTCAATGATTCACTGATTCAACCGTTAGGTCACTGGTTGGACTGGTTATATAATAAAATAAAGAATAAATAATAATAAATAAGCTAAAAAATCACAATAATTATAAAAATAACATGTTTAATGTATATTAGATTAAACAAAAATCTCAAAATTATTAAACATATATCCAATATCTAATAATATCCAATGAACAAATCTCAAAGTAAAGAACTTTCACTTTTGTCAAATTAAAAATTGAAAACTAAACATCTTATATATATCAAAATTTTTTAAAAATAATAATAATCTACTCTTAAACCATTTGAACCATGAGACCAACACTCGGAAGAACATAGCCCAAATCATATTCATCATGCCAAATCATATTCATCATCAAACACAACAAGAAAGTAAGTTTACAAATTCTAAATATGGAATTCATGATCAACAGCAATTGCGTGGCAACTCCATTGGCAATTTTGGCTTCTTTTCCACAGCTGGTGGTTCTGCACCATCATCTTCCATTGATTTTCAACACCACCACCCAGGTGACTAGATTTTAAGAACTAAAAGCCAAACCCAAGACTTTTCTCTTTGGTTCCTACCTTTTCTTCCAAAGTTCCAATGCTTCTCTGATTTTACCTTCTAAGCCAAAACTTATACAAATTATAAAATACAAATTATAAAATACAACTAAATCGATAGATGTTCAAATTGGTAATCTGATAGAGGTTGAAAATCGAAATATGCCAAAATTTATACAAATATAAATCAACTAAACCTAAAATTAATGGACCAAAAACAAAACAAAATCTAACATAATAGCAAAAACTAGAGAAAGTAGAGACCGAGAGACACAGAGAAGAGGATGTATATACCTGGTCCTGATATGTCTCAAACTATCGAGTGAAGAATCAATGGAAGAGATATTTGCCGAACAAGGAACATTGGTCTCGATTGAAGGATCAACCGATCAAGGAAGATCGAAGATATGAGTTTTCGAGTGTGACAGAGAGATGAGGCAGTCGTTGTAGTCGAGGAGAGGAGAGCAGGCGCACTGAGGAGTGAGGATCGATCATTTTTGGGCAAAATGCCCTAAGTCTATCTTTTATAAAATTTATATTAACCTGTCCGATTTTTTCAAAACCGTCTGATCCCTTGGGTTAATTATAAAATTGGCCGGTTCACTGGATTTTTTCCGGTTCAATCACTCGAACGATCTAATGACCAAATCGGCTCGGTTTGGGCTCCAATTCACCAGTTCACCAGGTCAACCTGCTAGGCCGGATCGATTTTTAAAACACTGTTTAGAAGGGGTGGATGGGCTGTTATATACTATATTTAAATCCTATTAACATATTAATGGTTGATAAAGAATGAGGTAAATGAGTTTGACCACTCAAGAACCAGAGATAGTGGCCCAAAATTAATTAATAAAAAAGGGTTTTTTTAATATCGATACCCATTATAACACTTAATTGTTTAAAAGTGCTTAGTAAAAAAAGTTTCGTACATAAATCCCGTATTTTTGTGAGTAATAAAAATATCTACCAAATAATAATAATTGACAACTAATATATCACTACAAAAATGGGCAACTAATCCATTAAAATCCGGTAAAACATAGGCAATTGATCCCATTTTGAAACAACCGAAAGTCATGCACCAAACCATTAAATCCGACTACCAATATATTACTAAAATATGGATTTTGAAATTTAAACAAAATCTGTCATAAAATTTATGAGATTTCAACAAAATCAAAAACACAAACAACCAAAAATGGTGAGGAAAAAAAAAGCTTTCGCCTGTGCAACACACACAATCCTATTAAGTAATGACAGTGTTGTATTGCAGTGTAACAACGCAATGGATAATATTGTATTTGTCACATTGTGACAAATAAATATTTAATTATATTTCTTGATTCATACATTAGGCTAAGTGTTATGCTTGTCACACTACCAAATCACAATGTGACGTTAAAAAATGAGTTAGTTGTACCCTGAAGTATGGCAAGAAGAGTATGTTCAAGAAAAGATGTAGGTGGTCACAGTGGTATTACATTGTGACATTATATGGATACATGTATTGTACATGTAAACATGAGAAAAACACAGGCAAGACCAGGCTGTTGACATTATACACTATCGGTTTCAAAAGAAGGCTAGTCGTAACATTAACAATAAATATATATATACCCAAACCTGAAATGGAGTAGGCGATAAACGTTCAAGAAGATGAAGAACATCAAATATTGATGTAGAAAAAAAAAACCAGGTGTTGAAATATATTTCGTTGACAAAGAATAACAAACATATTTCGTTGACAAAGAATAACAAACGTCGATGTAGAAGAAGAAAATTAGAAGTTGTAGATTTATACCAACTATTGAAGTNAAAACCAGGTGTTGAAATATATTTCATTGACAAAGAATAACAAACATATTTCGTTGATAAAGAATAACAAACGTTGATATAGAAGAAGAAAATTAGAAGTTGTAGATTTATACCAACGATTGAAATATAATAATATGAATTTACGTTTAAAATTTAAATTCATATGGATTTAAATCATAATTTATATGATTTATTTTTCAAATTCAAATATGTTGATCTATTAAAATAGAAAACTCTTTATATAATAAACCAAATTCCATAAAAAATGAGACTGCCAATTTAAACAACACAATAAATAAGGAAAGGGGTATTTTAATAAAAGAAAAATCTGAAAATCTACCGAAGTGTACCTAAATACAATATATATCAAGTCAAGAGCACTTATTTACAAAAAAAATTATTCAAGGTATTTTCTAACAATTATTTGTTTTCCGTTAAAAAAACAAATGAAGATAGTAGTTCATCAACTCATAGAGTACTGACCGTTGACGTCCAAAAAGTTTCAAAATGACATAAATAGGAATGGCTGCGGGCATATCATGTGTGCCACGATTTCTAGTTTTGGTTAATTTCTAGGGTAGATAAGAATAAACTCAAGTTAATATGTCATGGGAACCTTATGCTTTCCAATCGTGAGTTCACAGTATAATGGTGGACCATATCTTGATTAGTTGATTTTGAATGACAAAATTATGTTCAAGTAGATTGCACTTAAATATATAAGTGTTTTTATTTTCTGTCATGCACAGAGATGGATTTAATCGATTCCTCGTGGATGTAGACTGGAAACACTATACGAATGATGAGACTAGATTCTAGATAGTGTTTGTAGGTTAATAATTCCGTAAGTACTCAGATAAATCCACTTTGAAATGAGTTGGAGCAAGAAAAGTACTTCTAAAATTTATAATTTCTCATAAGTACGTAAAAAAAATAGTATTTGAAATCACCCCACCACCCCACCACAACCACCTCTGCCACCACCCCACAACCATCACCACCCCCATCGCCCCACCACCATTCCCACTGCCACGACCATCACCAAGACTACCACCACCGCCACCCCCATCACCCCCACTACTATAGCCACCACCTCAACCGTCACTGTCCCAACCCCACCTCTACCCCACAACCACTACCACCATCGTCACCTGCGACCGATTGTTACTATCGTCGTCCACTGCCACCACCCACCAATCACCACCATTGTCATCTCATTCTTATATTTAATACAACTACTATCATCATTCCACTACCACCGTTGTCCACTGTCAGCACTCATGACCACCATTGTTGCCCACTATCACAACCTGTCATTGCCCACCATCGTCACCAGCCACTTTCACCCACCCCCACCACGCCTACTACCATTAACCAACATCATCACTGTTGTCACCCACTGTCACCCACCCCTACCATAGCTATCATCATCGTCATTTACCACCATCTATCATACTGTCGGCTAGTAGCACCCGTCATCTCCTCCCACCACCATCGTCATCGCCCACCACAACAACCTACCACCATCACAACCACAGTCATCGCCCCACCACCGTCACCTATGGCTGCCACTATCGCCATTGTCACTCAAAATCCACCACCACCATCATGTTGCCACCCACAGCTGTCATCATCACCGTTGCAGTCCACCACCATTATCATAGTTNATCACAACCACAGTCATCGCCCCACCACCGTCACCTATGGCTGCCACTATCGCCATCGTCACTCAAAATCCACCACCACCATCATGTTGCCACCCACAGCTGTCATCATCACCGTTGCAGTCCACCACCATTATCTTTACTNATCGCCATTGTCACTCAAAATCCACCACCACCATCATGTTGCCACCCACAGCTGTCATCATCACCGTTGCAGTCCACCACCATTATCATAGTTCATCTCTACTACAATCGGTGCTTAAATTCATTTATCTATCCTCTATGTTTGTAATTTGATTGAGTGTCAATACAAATATGCTTATTGTTAACTTTTTTTTTTATTACTCTGTGTCTTTATGCACGAGCAGTAACGAGTTGTTATTATATTTTATACCTACCCCCCTCTCCAAAAAAATAAAATAAAGGAAGCCAAAGAGAAATGACAAGAAAAAAAAATGTACATGATGATAATTCTAGCCCACATGCACCCATGATTTTAATTTGATGGCTATTCTTCTAATAAACAGCTGGTTAGATTAAAAGGAATGTTGTACAAACATATAAAACTAAGGTCCCGTTTGGTAACGATTTTGTTTTTCGTTTTTCATTTTTATTTTGATTTTTAGAGTAAACAAGAAAAAAAAACTCGTTTGATAGCCAATTTTTTTTTTTACCACCGTTTTGTAAACGAGGGCGATTTTCAAAACCGGAAAAAAGACGTTTTCGAAAAAAAAAATGTTTAATTCGCATTTGTTATTAATGAGGTCAAGGATTCGAACCTTATTAACACCAAAAAGACACATTTATTGGGCACCCATATAAATAGTAATACCCAAATCCTAATCCCTCAAACCCAAGCCTCTTATCTACATCGCCCCTCTCTGTCTTTCTCTCCCCTATCCTCTTCATTGCCAAGGGTCTTCATCGCGATAGTTGTTCATCGCCTAAATGTGGTAAATGTTAATACGGTACTATTTTGTTTCTGGTACCTTAGACAATTCCCATATTAATAATTACCAAAGGGATACAAAATAGTTGTGCAAGATTAGGATAGTTAATAAGCTCAATTGTCTTGAGACACATGACCAAGAGCACGAGAGAAGTAACATCTACCATAATCAAACCGAATAGATGACTAGTGATCGGCACATTGGGCCGAGCTGTCCAAATAGTCAGTGCAACAACTTGACTGATCACAACGCAAAGACAACCTTTAACTGAAACCCTTTTGACAAGCAAGAGATTAAGACACGACCAAGTTGACGGGAGTGTTGCCTTGATCATAGGAGAGTATTCATCACACTTTTATAAAACAGTCATAACGGAAAAGATTGGAGTAGAGATCCTAACTTCCAAAAAGGATTCAGTTAAACATTAGGTGTGCCACCTAACGTATTCGAAAGCTAAAATTGTGGCATAAACCTTGTCGTACAACCTTATAAAAACCAAGTTAGGCTTGAGTCAAAGGTGCAAACTAGAATCCCTGCAAATTACTTTACTTTCTTTCAGAGTCATTTTAACTTGGGTATTGGAGTACCTTCAACCGACCTACCCCCATTTTTGACGAATTGCTCATTTTACAAGATCAACGGTTCGATCCCTGCTCATCTTCCCCAAACCAAATCAAATCAAACACCAAAGGTAAGAGATTTAGTCTCTTACAATTACAAATATCAAATCAAGTGTAATAAATACATCATGTTATATGTTGCAGAATGTGAGTTCCACCTTCTAGTATAGTATTTTTAAGATTACAACAAATCATGTTCTGATTTTAAGAAAATGTGATCCATAACTATGATGTGCAATATTAAGTGCTAGCATAAGTTGGAATTGGTAGATTAAAAAGAGAGAGTCATAAAATTGCATATCGTGAGTTCCCCATTCCGTAGGCCACATAAAATCCAAGTCTAACACGTAGTTGTAATTTGGGGCGACTGTGTGTACCAGATATTTGTGTTGCAGTCTTGAATCCGAACAATATGTGGTCAGAACAATTCCTCATTACAAAAAAAGAGAGAGAAGATAATGCAAGCATAATACAAATCTAACATAATTGATAATAATACAACCATGCTTTTTAAATTTTTGGGATGTCCTAATTAAACATATGGCTAGATTAATGCGCCCAAACACACACACACACACACACACATATATATATATATATATATATATATAACAATCAAATTTTTAGGGAGAGGGCTTGAAAAGTCTTCCCTCTCACTTTTCTAATTTTTAAAATTTCTGAATTATTTAATTCTTCATCCTCCAATCACATGCTATCAAATACCTCAAATAACTATCCTAAATAACTATTTATAACTCCTTCTTACTATGTCTTATTTAATTTTTTTTTAAGCATCAAATTTTGTAATTTAATAATTTTTATAATATTTTTGATAATTTATTAAAAAATAGGTGGTATAGAGTAAGTGTTGAAAAAGAGATGATTCGTGCATCACACGAAATCGAACACTAATATTCAAACTATTTTAATGAATAAAATAAACTAACACATGGGAATCTCGATAGGTGTAAAGGACACAAATCTCGACAAAATGTGACAAATTAAATACTTACATAATATATGTGGGTATGTAGTTGCGTGTGGTTGTGAATTAGTATTTCTTGATTGGACATTATGTTTCTATATTATCAAATGTGAGTGGTTACTGCCCACTTTATTTAACAAAGCCATGTGCTAGGACCATTAAAATGATTTAAAATACAATTATATATAATAAAGTTTTTGTCCTTGTGGTCCAAAGTTGACTAATGGCCACCAGATAAATAAAAAAGGGGGAACGTTTTTTTTTAGGAGGGGGGTTAGAAGTTAGAAAGGGGGAAGCGGGACGAGGGGTTGTGTTTCCCCAAGAAATTAATTTAGGTTAAATTACACTTATACCTCTTTATATATGAGTTTATTATTTAGTACTCTCATGATATTTTAATATCAACACAACAAACCCCTACTGTTGAAAGACATAACTACGAGGTTCTTTTTCTGTCATAGAAATGATGATACTTGCGAAATAATCTTAAAATATGATTTTGATATTCTTCGTTTGAACAAAATAATTGAATTTTCATGTTCATTTTTTCATAGAAAAAAAATTAATTGTATATCAAATCATCCTTTCTTCTTTTTCACCCCCCCCCCCCCC
>CAUOFW020005946.1:836506-848182 GCA_963454935.2 Ilex paraguariensis
TCGATACCCCCCCCCCCCCCCCCCCTCTTAAACAGCATCCCCCTCCAATGAACCCACTTAAACTTAGTAGATGTATTATGATTGCTAGTATCGCCTATTTAAGGTCACCAACCACCACTACCCTATTAATTCAAATTTCCTTCCATTTGTGTTTCAAAAGATGTACGCACTAAAAAAAAAAGAGATCGAATTAGCTATTTTGTAGAGGGTTTAGGTTTCTTGGCAGGAAGGATTTCTAGGAGTGGCGATGTAAGCAAACTGAGGAAGGTGTGGGTGGATGAGATTTGTTTAGAGGGGTTGTAGGAGAAGGAGTTGTGTGTTGGTGCTGTCGAAGTAGGGTAAGGAACACTCATATCTCTCATTTCCGTGAAGCGCATGGTAGACACCAAGTCACAGTGACAATGCCTTCCAGCGGTAATGCGGGAGTTTGTCCAGATAGGGAAGTCGCTAGTTAGTTTAACCCTCTCTCCCCTTCTATTTATTTTTCATCAACTTTATCTATACAATTTTTATCAAAGGTAAATGAATTATTTCTCAATTAAAATCTCAAACTAAAGTTTTCGTGTGATTTTGAAAGAGTTAGGGAGTGATTGTCTAACTAATTCATAGAGTTAAGTACATTTTTGGCCCGTGTGTCGACGAAGCCCCTGAACTATATTTTGTGTCAATTTTACTTTTGAACTATGCAATTGAATTGAATGTGACCCTTTTACCAAATTTGTCGTTGAATTTGACAGACCAATTCATGTGTACATCACATGTATGATCTTAACAACTCTAATCTCTAACTAACGTGATGTACACGTGAGAATTTTTATAATAGTTAAAAACGAATTTGGACAGTAGTGTCACAGTGAGTTAGATTATTTAGTTTAGAAGTTAAATTGATACAAAACATAAGTTAAGGGCTTAATTGACACAGATGGTATAGTTTATGGGCCAAATAAGTAGTTAATATATCAAGGGTGTCATTGTATTTTGTCCCATTTTTTTTTTTGTGGAGCTGGTCTTCTCCCTACACATGATTGGATATGCAGAATATAGCATGAGAAAAAACAACAGCCCATCTGTATTAGATAATTCACCCGATGTAACATCTATTTTTTCTTGTCTTCTACAATAGGGGCAAATCTAGAAATTCAGTCTAGGGATAAACATATTGGATAAGCTTATAAGAGGAACAGTTGTGAAAGTAAGAAAAATGTTTAGGCAATTGAACTCTTTATAATTGTAGGAATCAGATACTCAGTAATTTTTCACAATTAGATAGTTTAAAAGGTACCATCTCACAATTTTGTAATAAAAAAAAACAAATAAAAAAAGTGGTTCATCACTTCAGAGAGTACTGATCGACGACGTCCAAAAAGTTTTAAATTGACATAAATAGGAATGGGTGCGGACATATCATGTGTGCCACGATTTCTAGTTTTGGGTAATTTCTAGGATAGATAAGAATAAACTCAAGTTAATATGTCATGGAACCTTGTGCTTTCCAATTGTGAGTTCACAGGACAATGGTGGACCATATTTTGATTAGTTGATTTTGAATGACTAAATTGTGTAAAAGTCTAGGAAGCACGGATATGTGACACGGGTATAATATGATATGGATACGGCGATAGAGCAAAACTTAAAAAAATAGGATACGGGTACGGCCATGATTCATTTATAATAAAATATATTTTATATTTTATTATTATTTAATGACTTAGAAATTACAATTTTTCAATAATTCTTTAACATTAGTGAGTAAAATTAAAAAATTTTACCATGAAAATGTTATAATATCATCTCATTATGATCTGTTCATAAAATGAGCATGACAAATTAAAGGAATTATAATAACATTTAACTAGTTAGTTTTACAAATATTTATTTTTAAAAGTATAGTGTCAGTGATTCATTTTTTTTATACCCTCTTAACATATAATAATAGATAATACTTAAAAAACACTCGTGTTTTTAAAATCGGATGGAATTTTGTTGATGTTTTATATTGCATGTGAACTCCAAAGAAGGATTATAGCTTAAAATTAAAAATTGTACATCTTACTCTATGTTTAGAAGTATCCGCGAAGTATCCACATATTTTATTAATTATCGGATACGGATGATGCGTATCCAATACGTATCATCGAATATCCGACGAGTATCATATCCGATATTATATCGGATACGGGTACGTCAATCTTGACGAAGTATCCGTACTTCATAGGTATAAGTTGATTGCACTAAAATATAAAAGTGTTTTTATTTTCTGTCATGCGCAGAGATGGGTTTATTTTCTGTCATGCACTAGATTCTAGATAGTGTTTGCAGGTTAATAATTCCGTAAGTACTCAGATAAATCCACTTTACAAATGAGTTGGAGCAAGAGCAAAATGATAAATTTGCTCTATTTTTCCGATTGCAATTAATATAGCATGTGCATAAAGACACCGGTCTAAAGTATTTATGCCCTATGCTTATGTCCTATTCTGATCCTACTTTCTTCAAAGCTTGATCAAAGAATAAAACTATGTGGATGGTGTGGGCTGAACAACCACGATGAAAATCAACATCTATATAATAAAGTATAATTTATATAATAAATTACAATAGAATTTAAATTTTAAAAAATAAACAAAATAACTTTTATTTTTCGCAGTTGAATTCTCTTTAAATTTACTTTAAANCAATTGAACTCTTTATAATTGTAGGAATCAGATACTCAGTAATTTTTCACAATTAAATAGTTTAAAAGGTACCATCTCACAATTTTGTAATAAAAAAAAACAAATAAAAAAAGTGGTTCATCACTTCAGAGAGTACTGATCAACGACGTCCAAAAAGTTTTAAATTGACATAAATAGGAATGGGTGCGGACATATCATATGTGCCACGATTTCTAGTTTTGGGTAATTTCTAGGATAGATAGGAATAAACTCAAGTTAATATGTCATGGAACCTTATGCTTTCCAATTGTGAGTTCACAGGACAATGGTGGACCATATTTTGATTAGTTGATTTTGAATGACTAAATTGTGTATAAGTCTAGGAAGCACGGATACGGATACGTGACACGGATATAATATGATACGGATACGGCGATACAGCAAAACTTAAAAAAATAGGATACGGGTACGGCCAGGATACGTTTATAATAAAATATATTTTATATTTTATTATTATTTAATGACTTAGAAATTACAATTTTTTAATAATTCTTTAACATTAGTGAGTAAAATTAAAAAATTTTACCATGAAAATGTTATAATATCATCTCATTATGATCTGTTCATAAAATGAGCATGACAAATTAAAGGAATTATAATAACATTTAACTAGTTAGTTTTACAAATATTTATTTTTAAAAGTATAGTGTAAGTGATTCATTTTTTTTATACCCTCTTAACATATAATAATAGATAATACTTAAAAAACACTCGTGTTTTTAAAATCAGATGAAATTTTGTTGATGTTTTATATTGTATGTGAACTCCAAAGAAGGGTTATAACTTAAAATTAAAAATTGTACATCTTACTCTATGTTTAGAAGTATCCGCGAAGTATCCACATATTTTATTAATTATTGGATACGGATGATGCGTATCCAATACGTATCATCGAATATCCGACGAGTATCATATCCGATATTGTATCGGATACGGGTACGTCAATCTTGACGAAGTATCCGTACTTCATAGGTATAAGTTGATTGCACTAAAATATAAAAGTGTTTTTATTTTCTGTCATGCGCAGAGATGGGTTTATTTTCTGTCATGCACTAGATTCTAGATAGTGTTTGCAGGTTAATAATTCCGTAAGTACTCAGATAAATCCACTTTACAAATGAGTTGGAGCAAGAGCAAAATGATAAATTTGCTCTATTTTTCCGATTGCAAATAATATAGCATGTGCATAAAGACACCGGTCTAAAGTATTTATGCCCTATGCTTATGTCTTATTCTGNATAATATAGCATGTGCGTAAAGACACCGGTCTAAAGTATTTATGCCCTATGCTTATGTCTTATTCTGATCCTACTTTCTTCAAAGCTTGATCAAGGAATAAAACTATGTGGATGGTGTGGGGTGAACAACCACGATGAAAATCAACATCTATATAATAAAGTATAATTTATATAATAAATTACAATATAATTTAAATTTTAAAAGATAAACAAAATAACTTTTATTTTTCGCAGTTGAATTCTCTTTAAATTTACTTTAAAATTAATCTGACGACTAATATTAACATCCCAAATTTAATAGAAAAGATAGGCCCTTAAGGATGTGTTTTGAGTGATATTTTAAAAGTGCTTCTAAAATTTATAACTTTTCACAAGTACTTAAAAAAAAAAGTAGTATTTGAAATCGTCCCACTATCACCACCATCACTCCACCACCACCTTTGTCGCCATTCCATCATTGCCACTGCCACAACAACCAAAACTACCACCACCACTGCTATCATCACTACTATCATCACCCCACCACCACCATCCCTATTACCACCACCACACCCCATCTGTAAAACCCGATAAATTTAAATTTTTGTAAATAAGGGAAAAACGGTAATTTTGTCACTACATTATGAGTTAAAAACTTAATTTTTTTTTAGATCTCGAATGACGATACGGACCTCACCGTTGGATTCGTCTCGCGAAATCTAGTTACCACGTCAAATTTCATCGAATTCCGAGATAGTCGAATTTTTCGTGTTTTACGAGGCAATCGAGTCTCGGGTGACCTAAAAACGGGATTTTCAATAAAATTTTGAAATTTGAGAAATAATTAAAGGCAAATTAAAATAAAATTAATTTGAACTTGAATCAGGACGAAATTTAATCGTTTCGGGATGAAAACGGGTCCGAAAACAAAAGGGTCGTGTGGTGCATTGTGGGCCAAGTATCCTATGATATAAGTAGGGGAAAAAATCAAATTTTTTCCCATTTCTTCAACCGGTTAACGTGAGAGGAGAAGAGGGGGAAAAAGGGAGGAGCTCTCCACTTCTCTCTACGATCTATGACTCCACGATGCTCAAATCCACTCGGGGTAAGAACAAAAGTTGTTCTCCTCGCCGAGGGCTACGCGACCACACCAAAAATGACAGGTTTCACCGAAGGTTGAAAAATGAGATTTTAGGGAAGTGAGAATTCAAGGTTGGTTTGAAGTTCTTGGGGCTTCCCAACGTCATTTTACGTTTCGAGAGGTAAGGGTTCTCCTACTTTGATTCATTTTTCACTTGTAGTGTTATATGAAATGTGTGGGTTAAAAGGGAATATGTATTTCACTCATTTATATATATGACATGGGTGAAATGAGTATGGAAAAAGAGTATTTAATGAGTTAGAATAGAATTTCCTAGCTCGAAATTGTGATGTGAAAATTGTTTGGTCGGTAATTCCATGGGAAAAGTGATTATATTATGCTTTGTGAATGAGGTGAAAATTCTTATGTGATAAGTGAAATTGTTGTCTTAAAGGTGTTTGCCAAAATGCCTAAGTGTGGATTAAGTTGTTATGACATGATGATGTATAACATGCTTAAAAAATGTGTTGGAAAGAAATGTTAATATGTGCTCATTAGGATATTGATATTCTGATGATTTATGAAATTTATATGCTTACGATATGAATTTTCATGGAACATGTAGACATGTGGTTTAAATTGCTCATTGGCATTCATTACATTGAACATGATGTTGATAGTGTAATGGTCCATTACATTACATTATGTACGGAGAACACATCGCATTTCATGGTTGTGAGTGCATGGTTTGGGTCAAACACCATCCTCGGTGGATGACAAGTGGGTTCGGTACCGTTGGACCTCGGTTCAACAGAATTCCACGGATGCATGAAAAGAAAACTTGTGTCGGGTATAACAAGAAGGGCTAGACACGTCCTCGGGTGCAAGGCCTGGCTACTGGTTCATACATTCCGTCGGTGCAAGTCCAAAAAGTGTAGAAAGGCGCACGGAGCCAGCGGTGAGATTCCAAAATCCGTTACCCAACAAAGACACAAGAGTTTGTTTTATAAAATTATCCATTTAATTGGTAACATCCACAATGATTTGGTTTTACAAATGCATCACTTTTATTTTAAACAATCATTGGATGCATTTTTCGTCAATTGATGGATTCATTACACATGTTCATTGCATTGTGTAGAGGGAGTCGGTGAAGGCTCGGGGTTAAATTGCATGAGTGGGTCTCATCTTATATCATGGTATGACATGTTGATTCCAACATTGATTTGCATAAATATTAGTTGGAATAATTGTGTTTGAAAATGTCGTATATGAACATTTTATATGCACTTAGGTTGGGGAGTAGCCTCTATAGAAAATATTCTACTGGGCGTTAGCTCACCCTATACGGGACCACATTTTAGGTGCGAGATTCGTACCGGTAGAGGCCTCAAAGATGAAGAAAAGCCGATTTGTGGCTTTTGGAAACAAGTTTTGTAAAAACTTTGGTTAAATGTAATTTTGACATGTAAATTATGTAAAGACATGTAATATAACTTGTATGAATCATGTATATTGTAGAAAATATCCTTATACATGTTTTGGATGAAAAATGTAGGTTTTGGAATGGGTTAAAATCGACAACAGGTGAATTGGGCAAAACTGGACAAAGTGTACTGATACTGCATACCAGTACAGTCTGCCAAGAAGGAAAAGCATACCGGTACTGCGTACTGGTACTGTCTGTCTAGAAGGCAAACCATACCGGTACACAGTACCGGTATTTTCTCCTAAAATTTGAGATTTTTAAATTATTTTGCTAACCTTTTGAACTTTGTCTTTTTTAATTCCAACGATACAAATGAACATTAAATGAGATATATTGAGGTTTATTGGACCTCCGTTGAATTAAATGATTAAAGGAACACGGGTTATATGTGTAAGTTATGATCCCAGTTATAGGGATGTGATGAACGTGATGTCGAACCACGAGACATTCACGGGTATTTTCGCAGGTTGACAAATGGTCAACGGGACCCCCAATTTTAGGAGCGTCACACCATCGCCCCAGCACCATTCTCATGACCGTCATCATTACCACCACTCCATCACCCACAATACTATCGCCGCCACCACTGCCCCATCACCACCTCTACCACCCCACCCCCTATTGCCCCACCGACACCCCCCACAACCACCATAATCATCGTCACCTACCAGCGATTGCTACCACCGTCGTCCACTGCCACCACCCACCTTCATCGTCATCTCATTCTTATGTTTATTACCACTACCACTATCATCCCACTACAACTGTCAGCAATCCACCACCACTATTGTTGCCCACTATCACAACCTACCACTACCCGTCGTCGCCCACCATCACCACCAGCCACTTTCACCCACTCTCACCATACCTACCACCATCAACCACCACCACCACTATCGGTCACCCACTGTCACCTACTCCCACCACAACAACCACCACCGTCATTCTCCATTATCCATCACACTGTCACCCAAAAGCACCCATCATCTCTCACCACCACAACCTACCAACATCACAACCACAATAGTCGTCCCACCACCACCACTACCAACCACCATCATCATCACTCACCACCACCCACACCCATCACCACCACTACCAACAACCATCACCATTGCTCACCAACACCCACACCCACGACCACCACCCCGTCGTCGCTCTATGGTTGTCACTACTACTATCGTCACCCAAAACCCACCACTACCATCATGTTGTCACCCACGACTGTCACTATCACCACAGTCGTCGCCACCCAGCACAACGATCACCATCTCTCACCACCACCATTGTAGCCCACCACCACTACCACCGCTCACCTCCAATACAACTGGTGCCTAAATTTATTTATCGCTCCTCTACATTTGTAATTTGATAGAGTGTGAATACAAATATGCTTGTTATTAACCTTTTCACTGGCAATAACTAGTTGATGTTATATTTTATACCTATCCCCCTCTCGAAAAAAATAAAATAGAGGAAGCCAAAGAGAAATGACAAGAAAAAAAATGTGCATGATGATAATTCTAGCCCACATGCACCCATGCTTTTAATTTGATGGCTCTTCTTCTTATAAATAGCTGGTTAGATTAAAAAGAATGTTGTACAAATATATAAAACTAATTCACTATTTTTATTCAATGACCTGTCATGTTTACCATATTAATGGACTTGACTATGGTACTAAAATAAATGTATCGTACTTTTAAATTTTATTGTTTTAATTGGTATTTTTCTAACTTTTTTGTGTCATTTTACAACAAAAAAAAATTACAATTTTTATAGATATTTTTATCACTTTTTTAGTAACTATTTTTATCACTTTTGTGGGTGTGTTTTGTAATAACTATATTACCACTTTTCTTTAATATCACAATAGTGGTAAAAACACTCATAAATGTGATAAATGTTAATACAATACCATTTTTTTCTGGTACCATAGACAACTCCCATATTAATAATTATGGAAGGGATACAAAATAATTACGCATGATTGGAATTGTTAATAAACTCAAATGTCTTGAGACACGTGACCAAGAGCACATGAGAGAAGTAACATCTACCATAATCAAACCGAGTAGATGACTAGTGCTCAACTCATTGGGCTGAGTTGTCGAAATAGTCAATGCAACAACATGACTGACCACAACGCAAAGACAGCCTTAAACTGAAACCCTTTCGACAAGCAAGAGATTAAGACCCGACCAAATTGACGGGACATTGCCTTAATCATAGGAGAGTATTCATCACACTTTTATAAAACAGACATAACATAGAAGATTTTAGGAGAGATCCTAACTTCCAAAAAAGATTCAAATAAACATTAGCTGTGTGTGCGTGCACGATCCAGCACAATATAAACACGAGAACAGATCTTTTCTGTGATGAACACGAGTCCGTCAATCGGGTGATCGATCTTGCTACTTGGAACAAGTTGAGAAGGCCGAAGGTGGCCTTAGGAGGGATAATGAATCATTTTTATGAGTTGCCTGAATGATCCTGGGAGGCTAAGGGAGGCTCCTGGAACAGAAAAAAACAAGTTAGAAGGGCGCCGGAGTGTTTTTCGACATATCCCCTCCGACAATCAAGTCAGTTCTTTGAGAGAGGGAAAGAAGAAAATATTGTATAATGGTTGAGAAAGGGTTTATTGCGTACCTCTTT
The DNA here is from genome assembly GCA_963454935.2 of Ilex paraguariensis. Taxonomy (NCBI): domain Eukaryota; kingdom Viridiplantae; phylum Streptophyta; class Magnoliopsida; order Aquifoliales; family Aquifoliaceae; genus Ilex; species Ilex paraguariensis. The sequence goes on from CAUOFW020005946.1 coordinate 845,666, forward strand.
TCTGTGTTTGTGAGGACTATTTATATCTTAAAAACTCTTCATTACTGACAGCGTAGCTAGTAGGTAATCATTGGAGGTGGGCAGTGTGCACACCAATTTCTATGAGTAATGTTCTTATTCTTTACTGCTCGGGACCCCGAGCAACTACTGCTTTCTCCTCGGTCTGCCGAACGTTTAATGATCTTCTATCGATGGGGGTGTATTAAATGCCTAGGCTTTGGGACATTTATTACCTTTCACTTCCACGCTCTCATGCATTAAATGTTGTCTCATCAAGGGAAGGGTGCATTAAATACTTGCTTTCCTAAGTCGTGTGTTAACAAGGGTATTTTGGTCTTTTTGTCTCTGATCTGACACAATACGCCACGTGCCCATTCCCCTTTGGTTGAGTCTTCTGTTTTTTTGTGCCTCCTGACACTATTTGAGTAAGACAAGGTCATGATGGCTAGTCTAGCCGAGCCTAGGGTAGTGATTTGTCCACCAATAGCCCCTGTAGGAGCAGAAACGCCCACGCGGATAGATACACCTTAGTGTCGAGGGACTAGCATGATTTAGGACTGATATACCCCAACTGTCGAGGAATACGTGTCGGTCCATGGTGGTTCGGGGATCCTTGATCTCTGTGCATAGCATCCTCGGGGTAGGAGGGGTTGGAAATTGACGAAGACGTGTCGGGATCAGAGCGGGAGAGTCTCTATTGACGTCGAGTACACGTGTCATCATCTGGGAGTGTCTGAAAATGTCTCATCAGTGTGCCACCTAACGTATTCGAAATCTAAAATCGTGGCATAAACCTTGTTGTACAACCTTATAAAAACCAAGCTAGGCATTGAGGCAAAGGTGTGGACAAGAATCCGTGCAAATTACTTTACTTTCTTTCAGAATCATTATTGACTTAGGTATTAGAGTGTCCTCGACCAACCTACTCCAGGTCTTCAACGATTTGCTCATTTTCAAGATCAACGGTTCGATCTCTGTTCATCTTCTTCAAACCAAATCAAATCAAACACCAAAGGTAAGAGATTTAGCCTCTTACAATTACAAATATCAGATCAAGTGTAATAAATACATCATGTTATATGTTGCGGAACGTGAGTTCCACCTTCTAGCATAGTACTTTTAAGATTACAACAAATCATGTTCTGATTTTAAGAAAATGTGATCCATAACTATGACATGAAATATTAATTGCACGCATTGAACAAGTTGGAATTGGTAGGTTAAAAAGGGAGTCATAAAATTGCATATCGTGAGTTCCCATTCCGTAGGCCGCATAAAATCCAAGTCTAACACGTGTTCGTAATTTGGGGTAACGGGGTGTACAAGATATTTGTATTGCAGTCTTGAATCCGAATAATATGTAGTCAGAACAATTTCTCATTATAAAAAAAGACAGCGAAGATAATGCAAGCATAATACAAATCTAACATAATTGATAATAATACTACCATGCTTTTCAAATTTTTGGGATGTCCTAATTAAACATATGGCTAGACTAATATATATAACAATCAATTTTTTAGGGAGAGGACTTGAAAATTCTTCCCTCCTACTTTTCTAATTTTTAAATTTTTTGAATTATTTAATTCTCCATCCTCCGATCACATTCTATCAAATGTCTCAAATAACTATCCTAAATAACTACTTATAAACTCCTTACTACCACTTACTTAATTTTTTTTAAACATCAAATTTTGTAACTTAATAATTTTTATAATATTTTTGCTCATTTATTAAAAAATAGGTGGTATAGAGTAAAGGATGAAAATGAGATGATCCGTGCATAACACGAAATCGAACACTAATATTCAAACTATTTTAANGTTAAAAAGGGAGTCATAAAATTGCATATCGTGAGTTCCCATTCCGTAGGCCGCATAAAATCCAAGTCTAACACGTGTTCGTAATTTGGGGTAACGGGGTGTACAAGATATTTGTATTGCAGTCTTGAATCCGAATAATATGTAGTCAGAACAATTTCTCATTATAAAAAAAGACAGCGAAGATAATGCAAGCATAATACAAATCTAACATAATTGATAATAATACTACCATGCTTTTCAAATTTTTGGGATGTCCTAATTAAACATATGGCTAGACTAATATATATAACAATCAATTTTTTAGGGAGAGGACTTGAAAATTCTTCCCTCCTACTTTTCTAATTTTTAAAATTTTTGAATTATTTAATTCTCCATCCTCCGATCACATTCTATCAAATGTCTCAAATAACTATCCTAAATAACTACTTATAAACTCCTTACTACCACTTACTTAATTTTTTTTAAACATCAAATTTTGTAACTTAATAATTTTTATAATATTTTTGCTAATTTATTAAAAAATAGGTGGTATAGAGTAAAGGATGAAAATGAGATGATCCGTGCATAACACGAAATCGAACACTAATATTCAAACTATTTTAATGAAAAAAATAAAGTAACACATGGGAATCTCGATAGGTGCAAAGGGCACAAATCTCGACAAAATGTGACAAATTAAGTACTTACATAAATA
>CAUOFW020005946.1:848932-883198 GCA_963454935.2 Ilex paraguariensis
GGGGGGGGGGGGGGGGGGGTTGTGTTCCCCTAAGAAATTAAATTACACTTATACCTCTTTATATATAGTTTATTATTTAGTCCTCTCATGATATTTTAATATCAACACAACAAACCCCTACTGTTGAAAGACGTAACTGCAAGGTCCATTTTCTGTGATAGAAATGATAATACTTGCGAAATAATCTTTAAAATATGATGTTGATATTCTTCGTTTGAACAAAATAATTGACTTTTCAAATTCATTTTTTCATAGAAAAAACATTAACTGTATATTGATGCAACCTTTCTTCTCCTTCTTTCCCCCCTCTCTTACACACCATCCCCCTCCAATGAACCCACTTAAACCTAGTAGATGTACCATGATTGCTAGTATCGTCTATTTAAGGTCACCAACCCCCACTGCCCTAGTAATTCAAATTTCCTTGCATTTTTGTTTCAAAAGATGTATGCACTAAAAAAAAAAAAAGGCGATCTAATTAGCTATTTTGTAAAGGGTTTGGGTTTCCTGGCAGGAGGGATTTCTAGGAGAGGCGTTGTCAGAGAACTGAGGAAGGTGTGGGTGGATGAGATTTGTTTAGAGGGGGTGTAGGAGAAGGAGTTGTGTGTGGGTGCTGCCAAAGTAGGGTAAGGGACACTCATATCTCTCATTTTTGTGAAGCGCACAGTAGACACCAAGTCACAGTGACAATGCCTTTCAGCGGTAATCCGGGAGTTGGTCTAGATAGGGAAGTCGCTCGTTAGTTTAACCCACCCTCCCTTTCTATTTATTTTTCATCAACTTTATATATACAATTTTTATCAAAGGTAAATTAATCATTTCTCAATCAAAATCTAAAACTAAAGTTTTCAAGTGATTTTGAAAGAGTTAGGGAGTGATCATGTAATTATTCCATCGAGTTGAGTACCTATTCGGCCTCCAAGGGGATGAAGCCCTCGAATTATATTTTGTTAATTTAGTCTTTGAAATTTGCAATTTGACTGAATGTGACTTTTTTGCCCAAATTTGTTGTTGATTTTGACGGACCAATTCACGTGCACATCACGTGTATGGTTTTAACTATCCTAATCCCTGACTAACGTGATAAGCACATGAGAATTTCTATCAAAGTTAACAACGAATTTGGACGAAAGGGTCACATTGAGTTAGATTACATAGTTTAGGGGTTAAATTAATAAAAAAAATAATTTAATGACTTAATTGACACAAATAATATAATTCAAAGGTCAAATAAATAGTTAATATATCAAGGGTGGCATTGTATTTTTCCTCATTTTTTATTTGTGGAGCTGGTCTTCCCTCTACCCATTATTGGATATGCAGAATATAGCATGAGAAAAGACAGCAGCCTATTTGTATTAGATAATTCACCAGATGTAACATCTATTTTTAGTTGTCTTCTACAATAGGGTCAAATCTAGAAATTCTGTCTGGGGATAAACTTTTTGGATAAGTTTGTAAGAGGAACAGTTGCGAAAGTAAGAAAAATGTTTAGGGAAGTGAACTCTTTGTAACTATAGGAATCAGACAAAAAATAATATATATAACTTCCACAAAAGTTTTAAAACTCTGATAGGATGATCACCTCTCTCGCTTACCTCAAGATCCATCGCAGAGTACGAAACAAAAATGACTTTTTAAATTTAAACGAGGAGTTAAAAAAAGAACGAAATTTTTATTTGAGATGGTAGCTTTGGTGCCTTATCTATACCAATAACTGACTGTTTATACGATTAGGACAGGATAGTTGGTAGAAATAATAGATTTATTAACAAATCTTTAATTAGGACAAGCAAAAATGGCCACCAATAATGACTTGTGGGTGATCCAGAGAGTAGGCCAAGATCCTGACTAGATTGCTTCTATTCTAAGAATATTTGATTGTTTATACCATAGTTAGAAACTTTTGTAAACAATAAAGTACTACTGTTATTGAATACTTGATTCACATGATTGCTAATAATCTTTTTGCATCCAATGGCATGGACATAGTTTTTTATAGCTAAAAAAAATGGTACATATACGAAGGGTCCTAACTTAAACGGGGTTGAGTGGTAATTGGTGATAATTTTATCTTCATTTTGGAGAGATTGATTTTGAACTCATACTTATAATGTATCTATGAGATGTATGAGTATTTGTCATCATTCTAGATTTGAAATTTATCTATTTGTTTTATGATAGCTACTATTTTAAAATATATATGTCGTAAAATATAAATAGGGTCTGTTTGTTTTGTAGGTTTGGGGGATTGGAGTCCAAGGTTTGGAGAAAATAGTCTAAAGGATCCCTAAATCTCATGTTTGAGGTAAAATTTTAAGCTTGGGTTACCAAATCCAACCCCTAGTTAACTTAGATATTAAACTCATAATCATGAGTTTCGTCAAACCTAGGGGGGTGGGTTTAGGAAGATGAGTTAAGGATGTAAAAGACAATTGTACCCCTTAACATGAGTGTGAATTGGATTGATCAAGGGGTAAAATAGTTATTTACATGACAATGGTTGTTAATTGTGATATATTCGTGGATCTTACATGTGTATATGTGCATACCAAACATGAGTATGAATTAGATTCAATTTTGAATTCCTGTAAAAAGAGATTTGGATTTGGAGAAGTCAATTCAAACTCTCTTACAAAATTTATCCAAACAAGACCTTAATGCAACCTTATGTTCACTCACGGTATTATTTCTTTTTCGTGTCTTGGTGCATAATATATTAACACATCTTAGAAAATCCAAATGAACAATCATATTGGATGTGTGTAAATATTTTTGTCAAAAAAATGTGATATCTTGAGGCTTGCGGGCAATTTCACTCATTTACGATTAATTTTGAGTTAGATGTTTTAACACGACGCTTTGGTTAAGCTAGGGTAAGGTTTGAGTCAGACTCAATCCCCAAAAACCCATGGCTAAGGTCACAATTGTAAATTCATTCTTTTGTCTTTCTTCCATGTGGTCCTATATATTGGCCAGACACTGGATTTAGAAGGGGTGGGTGGGCTATTATACTATTTTTTATCCTATTAATATATTAGTATTTTTTAAAGAATGAGGTAAAGGAGTTTGAACACTCAAGAAACTTAAAGATAGTGGTTCATCACTTACCCTAAATAAATAAATAAATAAAAGATAGTGGTTCAACAGCTCATAGATATTATACAAGATTTGGTATCTATAATATAGCATAAAGATTGACAAAGGATCCCATTAAATATTGGGAGTTGTTAATCAAACAATTGTAATAAATTAGATGAATAAATTAAATCAGCAAATCAGGTCCAATTACTTGTTTGTTGTTGTTCTCTTACGCCATATTTTAGTTAAACTTTTGATTCATCTTTACATTTAATTGTAACTTAACATTTAAAACGTGTAATTTAACCTTTAAAAGTTATCTTCTTCATAACTGATCATAATATTTTACGGTAAATCGTAACTTTTTTGAGTTATAACTTATACCATCAAAAAGTTATAACTTGACATTTATCAAAACTTTGAATATGGTATCAAAAAAGGTACCGTATTGTGGCGTGTGGGTTAAATAGAAGGGTTAGTAGCACTTTTAATTACTAAAGTATGTTTTTTTGTTAATTTAGTCTTAATTATATTAATTTTGTCAATTTGATTCCTAAAGTATTCAGTTCGTGTAATTTTGATCCCCACATAGAGGGACCGTTAAATTTTTGATGGAATAATAACGTGATACCTAAAAAAATGGCACGTAGTCACTTCCACCAACAAACTTAACGGATTATCTAATTAGGGATCAAAGTGACACATATCGAATATTTGAGGGAATAAATTGACAAAATTGATACAATAAAGACTCAACTGATAAAAAATGAATACTTTAGGAATTAAAAGTGCTATTACCCCTAAATAGAATGAATAATGCTTGGACGGTGTCCATGAAAGTTGAAACATTCTCGGAACCAAATTAATTTTGTGAATAAAAAAATTATGAAGTCTTCTGCTAGAAAAAGAAAAAGAAGCAACCAAGAAAGTGAGTTATTGCTGAATCTGAGAGTATGCTGACATTATGATTGTTTTGCTTCTATTTCAAGAACATCAGGTTAACCAGGGGCCAATTGAAAGTGAAATCTATTCACTTTATTTTAAATTGGATGAGAACTGTAAGGAAAATATCACTAAAAATCTGCAGAAAATCACTGTTTTAGAACATGATGTGTAATTTCTTTTCATATGATAGGTAAGCAATGTACTTGTAGTCGAAAAAGGATAAAATAGATTGTACCAAGTGTACAAGACACTCATTTAAATCGTGTTTAGGAATAGTAAATTGTCTTACTCTTTTATCTAAAGAGAATAAAAACGTTACACATAATTTCTCATTCCCATTTAATGTATTTATGACACAAAGACTAATATAACCCGTAACATTTAAGTAATCGTCAAACCGTAGGAGGGGTTTGCTTCCAAAATCCTTCTTGATCTCATGCACTTGGGTGAGGGGAAAGTAAACTAGCCTAGAGTACAAGCCGACGACTTCCCTTGTCCACTTTAATCCCCAAATCAGGGGTCAAGGTAGACCTATCAAATCAACTTATGGGTCACGCTTCTACTGTAGATTTGGACCAATGCTCTCCACTAGTTTTATCTCCTCATCAAACATAGCCCTTATTTTTCTGGACTGCATCACCCTTTGTCATCCCCACCTAAAATCCTTCAACACCATGTAAAAACCTGCAAATCACAGGGTTAATCCTGACTTTTTCGTTGCATTCTTGCACTTTGAATCTTTAACCTTTCTTGCAATCTTGTTTGTTTGTGGAACATTGCCTTCATTTGGAGTCGACAGACCATGTTCCTTGTCAATGGTTCACTGTGATCTTCAGTCCCTTTTTAAACTACCAGGCCAGCTTGCTTCTCAAACGCATTTCCTTCTAACTATCTTATGTTCACATGAGAAACTTCTTTTCCAGTACGAGTGTGTCATATATATACACACACACACACATGCAGAAGAAGAATTTCCCATGTGATATTCCCAAAACTAAACGAATCATTATGTAACAAGCAAATTATCAAACGTGGTCTAGAGACCTGCCATTAGGCTTTGCAGTTCACAAATTCTTGCTGCTAACGCCAGACAATTCTGTACAAGATCCGGGAACCTGGCCCATAACTAGTGAGTTGGGTTTCATCTTATTAACGGTTCAACTCATAATAGGTGGATCCGCCAGAGTAAAAGAAATTTAACATGACACAATATAGAAACACAAGAGAACCCGAATCATTCACACCCCTACTCGCAGGTGTTTCAAATATATGTGAAATCTGATTGAAACATATCATAGTCAACTGAAGCCCTTTCATTTCCCATTTCCTTCATTGTTTCGATGCTACTTTCTCCTTCATACCTGGTAGAAAGATAACCCAATTACTCAACTCTCTTCGTCTATGATCAACCTAGTTTCTTACATACTATTCCAAAGCCATTACTCGCAGCTCAAAACAATCAATTGATGGAGAAAGGACAAACTTAAAAACATTCAGTCAGATTGCAGGAATATAATCATAACTTAACCACCCAGAAAGAAGAAAATGGCAATGCTCTTAACTCAAAAGGAGACACTCCATTGAATCGAATCAAATCAAATTACCCCAAGCCCCTTTTTTTAGTTTTGTTTGAATTTATTTTCAGGGATAGATACTTGCCCCAAGGTGCATGATGCAGCAAGAGTTACCGAAAAGCAGATGGAGTTTATACTAGAGGAACTGCTGAATCAGTTAGAAGAGGTTCACAGATTTCAAGGAGTTCCTTACAGATACCTGTGAGAACGACGCAATCTGTTCCAATAAGTCTGAACTTTATAAGAAGTGCAGGAATCAAATCCTCCTGTTCAAGTCTTGTAACTCGCTCGCTCTCTCTGTCACAGAAATTGTGGGAGCATCCACCATTTCATAACAAGAGGATGTAACAGCTCCAACTCCAAGCTGGGTTCTTTCAGTGCTAAGCTCACCAAATAAGTATGAAGACATAATAGAAGCACACAAATCGGTTAAAAATATATAGATGCAACATGTAAAAATGCACTTAAAAGGTTCCACTTCTAGCATTCAAGAAAATTTGAGGGAATACAAAGTTTTGATGTTAGAAATAAGCAAAAATTACATTATGGGAGAAATAATTTAGCAGTATGGAGATCTTGCAAGAACGTTACGTAGGCTGCCAAACAGACAACTCATCACTCCAACTCTGACTAATAACACATACTTAACACTCCAAATCTGAGTTCCAAAACCCTATTTTGTAAGAGATGAGTGCACAGTAATGTTGACTTCAATGCAAAAGGAGTCTACATCCCTCAAGACTCGAAAAAAAAAAAAGTAAGACTGATCAGCCTCTCTCTCTCTCTCTCTCTTCATAACCAGCAATATCAATCAAAAGGAGAAATGTTGTATCTTATGGGTTGAGGGATAAAAGAAACAATAAGAACAGGAAAGAAGTTGAGTGACAAATGTTCAAAGAGAATATCCCTAAATAGCCTTGATCTAAATGGAACCATTTCCCAAGCCTTCTTCAACACCATCCCCAAAACCCCAAAAAAGAGCAAGAAAAACCTAAAATAAAATCCACTTAGCCCACAGAAAGGGGGGAAACATAATAAATCGAAAGGCCAAAGGCTGAAACTAGTTACAGTGATGCATCCAAGGATCAAAATTTTGTTTGGTTTTCATCGCAATGGCCAAAAAAATTTGGTTTTTTGAACGATTTGAGATGTTTCAGGAACTATTTCCAAATATTTTGGCCAACTTTTCAGAATCAAAATTCCAAACTATGCACCAAACAAAATTTTGATCCCCGGATGCATCATATTCTGCTCACCCCATCCAAAACAGTTAATTGACAAGGATAAGTAGTTTCTCTATTGGAATTACTTTCAGATAAACAATGAGACCAGGAGAAATGGAGGAAAGAGTTAGCATCAATGGCACTATGAGGCAGGCCTAAAAGGATATTGTTAAAAGGAGGACCAGCAAGAAAAAAACCGCATTAGTAACTAAGTATACTAGATGATGCAGCACATGGGCTGAGGCTCGACTATCTAAGTATACTCGACTATCAACACACATATGCCATGACCCATCCTTCTTCGGAGTAAGAAAGCATATGGGCTGAGGCTCTCTTGAACATGACCCCTGATCAAGTGATCCAGAGATCCTCCACCTGACGACGAAGTTCCTCATGCTTTGCTAGACTCATACAATAGTGTGGCCTCTTCGGGAGACTAGCATCAGGAATTAAATCAATCTGATGCGGAATATCTCGCAAAAAGGGGTAATGCCTCAGACAGCTCACCAAAAAACACATCCCAAAACTCTTCAATCAAACACTGTACCGACTCGGGAATAACTGATCCCTCTATGACCTCCTTTGAGATCAAGACATAAACAACCCCTATGTCAATCATCTCATCCTCGAACTTGGCCATAGATAAGAGGTTGGAACCAACACAAACTAGTGGTTTAGGGTTCAGCCTCTTTGGCAGGAAGGAGTACAACTTTCATAGCATCAAACAGAAAGCTATATGTATTTTCCGGCCGTCATACCTCAGATCTCTATCAAGCTGTCATGGTCTCCACAATAAAAGGTGACAGGCATCCATTGCCACAATATTGCACCACACTATATCTTTATACTTTGAACCAATAGAGAAGGATACCAAACACTGTTTAGAAACAGTTACCTCAATTTCTGTCTTGAGCCATGATAATTTGTACGGTGCAGGGTGTTGTTCGGTCTCCAATCCTAGCTTTCGAACATCTTCATCCGAAATCACATTCTCACAACTGCTAGAGTCAATGACAAAGCGACACACTTCCCAACTATTATACATGTGGATTGAAAGATATTGTTGCACAAACAATCATCCCCTCCACTCCTTCTATTGTGAAACATGTCCCGCCGACGACGAATAATGGTCCATGGTCACTCATCACCATAGTTTTAAAAACGGGCCCAGACATCAACCCAACAAAGGGACTTGGTTAATAGATTACTAGTTCAACCGTTGGGTCACTGGTCGAAACGGTCAAATAATAAAAAAATAAAAAATAATTATAAATAAGTTAAAAAATAACAATAATTATAAAAATAACATGCTTAATGTTATATTAGATCAAACAAGAACTCCAAAATCATCAAATATATCCAATATCAAATCACTAAGTTCTTCCAATTCCAAAGTTCCAACACCTAATAGCATAATCAACTACAAAATTACAAATACAAATCAACTAATACAAATCAAGTAATTGCACAATTACAAACATACTATAATAGCATACTGTCGAGTATCTAGAATTGTTTTTTCTATGGGTTAATCTTTACTATTTCCGAATTTGAATTCATCAAAGAATATCTTTAGATCAATTTGGGTTCTTATAGAAATAAGCCTTCATTGTGCTCACCGAACTACACCAAAACCAAACCCACCAAGAACTGAAGACCTCACCCAACCCAAAATAGTTACAACTAGCACAACGAGAAGTCAACCAACAACTACCAACCAAACAGCCTCATATAGGAGAGAGCGAGAACTTAATACCTGAGACCGAGAGAGAAGGATGAAGATCTGTTGTGGCCTATGAGTCGAAGTCTCAAAGATCTACTGTTTGAGTCTTGAGAAGAACTGATTCGAAGAGATGAATGAATCTGAAATTTTGAGTACTTCGATTTCGATAATCAATAGTTCAATGGAGCTGAATGATCAATGATGTGCTGTTGAGGCCTGAGCTGAGTACAAAGTGAGCACAGAATGAGAAAAAGATCGTCGCTCGCGAAGAACCAGAGCAGAGGGCAATCATCGTTGAACCAAAGCAGAGGGCAAGGAAATAAAATTTTGGGAAAAAATGCCCTAGAACTTCATTTTTATAGCTATCAAATTAAAATGTTCAGTTTGATCTAAACGGACCGGGTTAGTGGGTTTGTCACAAAACCAGTCGGTTCAGTGGGTTCTTACAGGTTTCTTTGCTCGAATGATCTAATAGTTGAACCGGCCCGATTCAGGCTCCGGTTCATCGATTCACCATGTCAACCCGCCGAGCTGGGCTGGGTTTTAAAACACTATCTGTCACATACTCTTCTCGGAATTGACTGTCATCAATTTCATCAAACATGGGATCTTGTTCAAAGTCATCAGTCTGATCCTCAACAAGGTCTCCATTGTCAACAAACAACCATTTTTCGATTCTTTCATTTATCTTGCATTCTGCCATCCCGTGGCTAGTTTCACCACACTTAAAACACTCACTCCCATTGCTACAGTCATGGGTTTATTATGTTACACCCCTACCGGTTGTTTTGCAGCCATAGATGGTGGCAGCGCTACACGTGAAGGAAAAAGAGCAGCACTTCTATTGCGAAGACTGCTACATCCGCAACACCAGACAGTTTTGCCCGATCTACAATTCAATTGTTTCTCCAACTATAGTGTTCATTGGTGTGCTTCAAAAACAAAATAAGGGTCAAATAAATTAAGAGTATCTTGAAACTGGGACCGCATACCCCCGATATAACATGATACTAGTTGTAATTTTGTCTCTGCTAGATCATTGCGGACCACCACCAACTGATAGAACTCCACAGTGTACTCATCCATTGTGCAAGATCCTTGGCATAAATTTTGCAAGTTCTGATACATCATCCTCGTATGGTTCTTGAGTTTCTCCCGTGAGTAAATCTTCTTCTTCCCTTACCACACTCATGTAAGTTTAGACTATTGCCATCAAACAGCAGCCTGACCACGAAACCTAGTCGTGACGACTGGGACACATTTATTATCAGGAACTTCCTTAAAATCCAACACCTCCTCCACAACACTGACCCAATCTAGAAATTCTTCTTGTTGTAAACAACCCTGAAATTCGGGTATATCAATTCTAAGACCCAATTCCCTTCCTTTTGAACCGCCATTGTTTTCCACAGGTTTTATCTCCCTCATTCGAAGCTAATCTTCACCAAAAAGGTTTTCAAGCTTGTCTTTAGTAGATTCCTCATCCACATGGCACAGATTTGGAGGTTGAACCCATTCTTGTTGTTGGGTTATGAACGCAACAAATTGCTGGGTCAACACCGCAACCTGATGTGATAATCTAGCAAACTTATCACGCTCATACATATCTCTGACAGTAGCCTGTCGTACAACAGCATGACGTCTTCTTTGTGGCATGGGGCTAGAACGAGTATAGGCTCTGATACCAACTGAAGCAAGGAAGTGTGAATAGAGAAACGAAATCAGACAACAGAAATTATAACCTATTGATTATCGCAATAATACCAAATTACAGTCTTCAAGAGCCTTATTAATTCCTAAGAATACCAAGTCAATTGAGAATTGAAAAAACGAACTTGTTTCCAAATTTTTATTCAAAATAAATCAAAAATGCTAAATAAGTTTTCACCACAATATAAATAAGAAATCCTAATGGTCCTAAATTACTAGAAAAACCAAGAAAATACGCAATATTACAAAAATACCCAAAACAACGGGATAAAAATAGAAAATTGCTCCAAACTCGTTTTTTGGCTAAAAAAGATTGAGTTAACTTCAATCTTCCTCCGCTGAAAACTTTCCAGAATGGGATCTTATATAATATTCAGACACTATTGCCCAAAATCAGCCCTGATTGATGCCCGATCAACATTGTTTTCGACGGTCTTGATCAATCATGTAGTCTTCTCCTATACATGTTACATCGCTAAATCCAATATATTTGATGCGTCTAAGAATATGTGAAAAGTCAGGAAGGATTAGCATGTGAAATTTCAATAAGTAAACAATCAAACATGCCAGCAAAATAAGAAAACATAATTATAGATGTTCAACCCTCGCTCTTAGGTTATAGCAAACAACTTCACACTTTTTTGTCTTATCTTGCACTTGATTTACTTGTTTGGGTAAAATAAATGATTTTACTTTACCACTCTCCACAACTTAACCTGAGGCACATGAAAGTGGGTTTTCAACTGATGGCTGGGCATAAAATGTATGTTAATGTGCATGCGAAAATCGTCAAGTGAATATTTTGGTTATAATATGAAAGTTTCTTTTGCTCTCTTTGTTTCTGGTGCGAGTTTATGAAGTTTGAAATCAGTGTCATTTTTCTTCTCTCCTTCACAAGACTTGAGATCTCTCTCTCTACAAAGGTTTCTGAGAGAGTATTGACATTGCTCACCACCACCAATACAGTTACATTCAGGAGCTTGGCAACTTTCTTCGCCACATGGAGTGCAGATCATACTAACACAGTATACACTATAAGTTCGGATAAAAATATTTGATGCCAACTAAAGAGATAGTAAGATAATATTATCTAAATGCTAGAAAAAGTAATACAACTATAAAAATATCTCACTTTTATTCCATCAGAACCATCAATGGACTATCTTTCTAATCAAATCATCAACGATATCTTTGACTATTAGTCAATTACACCGTTTGGTGTGCATGGTCTCCAGGAAAGTACGAATGCAACAAATAGAAAGTAATAGAAGCAACTAAAAGATCTAACCTCATCGAGAGCAGTAGTTGGCTCCAAAGGAGAAAAGACACCTTGAAGCAGCACTCCATCAGGAAACTGCACCCTGATTACATTTTTGGTGTACCTCTTCCTTGCAGCTTTTTCCTGCTTTTCATTGTATGACTTAGAAATAAAAACCTCTCTTTTTCTTCCTCATATCCATTTCTCTTTTCAGTTCTTCAAGTGAAAGACTACAAAGAATCTGGCATGTTCAGGGACAAAGAAGATCCGGATCTATTATGTTCATAAATGAGAAATATCAGGAGCTGAAAATGATAAGAAATGAATCATTAATGGTTAAACGTAACACAGAGAGCATACTTTATATACAGTGAGACCAGCAAAGAAAAGGTTTGGTAAAGCATAGCTGCTCAACTCAACAAAACCATACCACTATCAATTGAAAGTATGCAAGAAAGTAGGATTTCCTTTATCACACAAAAAAAAAAAAGATATATAATAAACTCATAACTTCCAGTAAGATAACAATCATGAGACTTCTCATTCTCAAAAGGCTTAATGAATCAAAAATCAATAATTACTGCCAAATAGTTTGGGCAAGGTAGTTTTTGTTCCTGTTAATCCCGTGTGCTTTACCATACTAGTATTGTTTGCATATATTAAATGCTCACTCTGCTGGATAAGGCTAAATACTCTTTAAGTATTCTAACTTGGGAAGATAACTAGATTCATTGGGGATACTCCAAAAGAAAATTTATGCAGTTCTCTCCGGTGTTATTTAAGGCGTAAAGTGAACCAAAGCGAACCGGTCTCCTGAATCCTAGGCAAGAAGCAAGCGCTTCATCGAAGTAAAGCGAACGGTATAAAAACAAGCAAATATTTTAGTTCAATTATTTGTATATTCAAGTTCTACCTTCACAAATGTTAAATATTCAAATGCAACCAAAAAACCAAAAACATTTAAATTCAAACAACCAATAATAATATCTCAAATCTTAACGGTAACCATAGCATAAACATTTAAATTCCAAAAAAAATATGAATAATGCCCCAAATCCTAATATTTGGAACTGTAAAACACACAATTCAAGTAACTAAACATCTAGCTAATGCTTCCATAAAGCAAAATTATAGTAAAAAAAAAATACAATTCCAGCCAAAAAAATAGAAAAATATAGTTCGAGCTAGAAAAAGAAGTGCAGAATTCCAGTAGCACCATCACAGAAGAAGAAAAAGGGGAGAAGAAGAGAATTAGTAGCAACTTATGGTCTCCACTGCAAATTCAGGGTCGATTAGGGTTTAGTCATGAGACATATATAGGGATAAAGGGCAATCGGTTGTTATGGGCATATCAAAATCCAATTGATCAATCTAACGGTTCATAATAGACAAAGGAAGCAACTTAAAAAACTTCACTAAAGCACTCACCTGGACATTTTGCACTTAAGCGAAAAAGTGATCCCTTTGGTTGCTTTAATTTTGCCTCATTGAACATCGTTTCGCTTGGACTTTGCCAGGAGACCTAGGCTTGCCTCTCCCCTAGGCATGACTTTCATAACACTGGATATATCTGCATTCAAAACATTCATCAATAGCAACTCATCCCAAACCGAATCTGAACATAAGTGTCTATGAATTTGACCCCCAAGGAACTGATTAGAGATCATTAATGAATAATTGACCACTACAAAATTCTGATTGGATTTCATACTGTATTATCATTCTTTCAGAACCAATTCGATTTGGTTGAGAGGATGACCAACGCACATTATCTAGGACATACATCTCTGTGCTGCAAGCACTGATGAATTTACACTACTTTCCCAGGATTTAATATCCCCAACAAATATGGTCAATGAATTTAGGGCATTACATATACTTATGATGGTTGGTTAGGAAGACATGTTGGATAGAGCAACGATTGCAATGATAGGCAAAACATATAGATTTACTGCAGCCACTTGTTTAGGAAACAGTGCAGGGGAACTAACCTAATATAGATTATCTAAATAAATNAGATTATATGGTTGGTTAGGAAGACATGTTGGATAGAGCAACGATTGCAATGATAGGCAAAACATATAGATTTACTGCAGCCACTTGTTTAGGAAACAGTGCAGGGGAACTAACCTAATATAGATTATCTAAATAAATATGGAAAGATCATGTCAAATGCAAAGCCAGTAAGCTATTGATCATCTGATTAGTGCTGGCACTAAGCAAACTAAACGCCCTGAGCATCATCAACTTAAAGTACAATATCGCACAGTCTTTTCATCCACAAGACACTCCCTAATCAGCCCAAAAGATTCCTTTATTTCAGCTACGTAAAATAAAATCCAGACCAGAGTTTGCAGCAGAGTGGCCCACAAACTCTGAAGCATGATGTAGTTCGGTCTTTCCCAGGGGACATGCTCAGATGGAGGTGTAAGAAAGATCCTGTTGCAGAAAAGACTTACGTGCTTAGCAGNCGCACAGTCTTTTCATCCACAAGACACTCCCTAATCAGCCCAAACGATTCCTTTATTTCAGCTACGTAAAATAAAATCCAGACCAGAGTTTGCAGCAGAGTGGCCCACAAACTCTGAAGCATGATGCAGTTCGGTCTTTCCCAGGGGACACGCTCAGATGGAGGTGTAAGAAAGATCCTGTTGCAGAAAAGACTTACGTGCTTAGCAGGGTATGAAAGAGATATATCTCATAAGGAGGGATAATCAAAACTTTTAAGTCATTGGGTTGGCCATATGTTACCAATTATTGTCAACTGTTGGATTGCAGTCAGATTATTTGTAATTTGATTCAGAATACATCTTTTCAATAAATAGAATCAAAAACAACTTAAAGATGCCAGAAGAAACCACAATGAATGTTACCAAGAAAGCAGATCTTTGTGCTGTGAGGTAGGGATGTTAATTTTGGACATGACAACATAACAAATAGGAACCTGACCTGACATGACCTCGAAAATGACATAACCAATTAACGTGCCTATTAAATGAGTCGGGTTAGTATTCAATATGGATAACTCGAGTTTGACATGATAAATCCATTTAACTGGAATTTCCAGAAAAAAAAATTGTCTGATTGCTTTCATGATCTATAATTGTATAAAATATTAAAGAATTGTATGACTTTTGTTTTGGTTTTACTAGAATGGAGATCGAATAGATTTTTAATTTATGGTGACCTATTGTGTGATTGACTTGAATGAGAGAAAGGGAGTCCTGATCTATGACTTTTAGTAAATGGGTTATACAAAGAAAACACAAACATGACACAAAAAAAATTTAACTCGAAAATGGCACGACAAAAATGGCACTACCTAAAAATGATAAGACATGAACAAAGGCCAAGATGAGATGTACCCTAGAGGCTGTGTCATGTAGACAATTAGACAAACATAAGCGGCTCCCCTTGCCTGCTTTTGCCCCAGACACATTCGATTGATACCTTGACTGTTAAAATTCATAAGTTCTCAAATTGATTTTAAAATTTGTTACACTAATACTAGTCATCTAAGAAAGTCGAAGTTTGTNATAACTCGAAAATGGCACTACCTAAAAATGATAAGACATGAACAAAGGCCAAGATGAGATGTACCCTAGAGGCTGTCATGTAGACAATTAGACAAACATAGGCGGCTCCCCTTGCCGGCTTTTGCCCCAGACACATTCGATTGATACCTTGACTGTTAAAATTCATAAGTTCTCGAATTGATTTTAAAATTTGTTACACTAATACTAGTCATCTAAGAAAGTCGAAGTTTGTTATTTAATGTTAAATTCAAAAAAAAACTATTACGCATACAAACTCTGATTCACTGATTTCTCAAATTTGAATTGAAAGGGTAAAATGTTTCTGAATATGCTTTCCAAACTGTAAAGCCAAGAGATTAACATTTCAGAGACCTTGGCTACAACTCATCTACACATTAGCATGTATAACCCAGCAATATCCCTAGTTTCCATACTATTCACAAAGACCGAACGCCTTCCTTGCCATCCCAAAAAAAAAACCAAAAGACAGTTTTTGTAAGTTATTTCTAACCCTTCTCAAAGACAACCTATTCCCCCCTCCCCCTCCTCCATCTCTCTGTCCAAATGTAACACGAACGGGATATAAAATATTCTAAAAACTATCATAGAGTTAATTGGCCTATGATTTGTCATCTGGTCCGGGCCCATAGAGTTCAATGAAGAGACATAAGGACATTATGAGGGAATGTCTTTGAAGCTTCTCTAGGGACATGAGTTATCCATGCACAACATCCTAAAGTAAGTTTGGTTCATTCAAGATGATGCATATCTGCCAGGGAAACAGAAAACCCCCATAATCGAAAATTCAACAGTCAAGCTTACATAAGTTTAATTGTCATGTCAAGCTTGCTCTTTGTATTAGTTATCACACTTAATTTGGAAAGATCTTTCGTCAAACACAGCTTTCTTATTGTACTGATTCTAGACTGTGTTGACCAGACAAGACTGGGAATAGTTCTATAGCAAACATTTGCTTCAGCTCCCTCAGCTTTTTGTGACATTTGACTGCCATTTTGTGTTTACTTTTTGCAGTAAAATGATCAGGAGATTGAGGAAGACCTTTCGAAAGCTTCCAGAGGAGGTGAAATTTTTCCAACTGTGAAGAATTCCAGATATTGGCTCCACAGTCTGATAAAAAAATTTCTCTTTTTTTCACTCAATCTCTTATTGTCAACGACAATAATCATAAATCTATTCCACATCAATTCATTCTCCACTGTTCCATTTAAGTTAAATATTTACCTCGATCGTTGATCATGATAAATATAGAATTCAGGCAGGACCACCCAGAACTTTCTTCACAAGCATGTATGTGATTGTGAAAAAAGGTGAGACAGTGGACCATTCATGGTCAGAATCTTATGTCAGATTTGGCAAATGCGCTTTTATGGCGAGTATCAACTGAGTACTACCATTTCTAACATCCGTGACAGGGTTTTTGTTTTCAACTTGTGTGTTTGTCCTGTTTCAATTTTACCTGTCTTTTATTGTTCAAAAAAGTGTTCCGCCTGTATTTAATGAAAAAAAAATCACACAAGTATTAACCTAGATTAGAAAATTGAACCTCCACCATGGGTATGGCCAGAGATACCATTCAAGCTAAGAGCTAGGGGTCGAATTCCCCTTCCTTCATTTGTTCTACATGATAAACGCTAGGAAGCCAAAACCCATGCCAATATCCTTGGTATATTTTTGTTTGACGATTGTATCGCACCCTATCTCCCCAAACATAAGATTCTGATATCCTTCATAGAAGAATGTGTTTCTNGTTCTACATGATAAACGCTAGGAAGCCAAAACCCATGCCAATATCCTTGGTATATTTTTGTTTGACGATTGTATCGCACCCTATCTCCCCAAACATAAGATTCTGATATCCTTCATAGAAGAATGTGTTTCTTTCAAGCAGAACTTCTTTACTACATATACATCAAGAAACAAGTGCACATTCTTTCAAAAATATTACTCAATTTCAATGATTTACGAAGAAGACAACTAATTTTCCAGTTGTAAGAAACAATTCCCTGACAGTGAAGCACCAACAGACCGAACAATAAATGTTATTTTTCTCCTTTTACTTAAAATCCTTTTCGATCCAATTACATCCAATGAAACCCGGATTCAGAGCAAAACATATTTCAAAGCCTGAAACAAATGTCAAGGTAAAACTCAAAGCCTAAAGTAAGTGCTTTAATACTATGGCACAAGGAACAAAGAATTATCATACTATACAACATTGCAGCAGATAATAGCAAAATAATTTACCAGTTTATCTACTTTATTTGGCTCAACAGGTACATCTACCTCAACTGGGCCGTTAGATGCCAAATCTTCAACATTTTGTGATTCTTGCAGGAAAGACCCACCATCGAATGATTAGGACTACCCAAACCCAAGGTTGGTTTATATGCTTAGGGCCTCTCCATTCATTGTCCATTAATTTTGAGTTGAATGTTGTAACACTAGCAACAGTATTGCATTCTTAATTTGACCAATTCGCTCCTCTGAGGGACTCCCATAAGTGCCCACACCTCCCCACCTTCCTTTCTCAGATCAAACCCAACACATTCCAACGACTCCAGTCCTCCTGGTACATCACTCAAAGCCTCCCTTATCTGCGGATTGCCCAGTGTTCCTAAACTTGGCATTTTCTGAATGCCTAACTACATTATTCAGAAGCTTAAGCACAACCTCAACGGACCGCTTGGTTGGCTCCCCCGAAACCTGTGTTCNCCGAAACATGTGTACAACAGAAAACTCCAATTCAGTTTTCACATTCACCACTTTCACTACCCTCCAAATCCTCCAAGTCAGCCAAAATCATTATCTTCTGATTTACTTACAACTCGTCTGACACCTCTTGTTCTGACCCTAAACCTCGGCCACAAACTGGACAATCAAACACTTGTATAGAATACCCATTTGGATTTCTCTTCCCACTTCCCAGAAGTGATCAATGAGTCAAATGGATCAAACCCATTTGCTGGTTTGCATTTTGAGTCCAAAAAAAAATCAGCTTTTCATGCATGTTTTTGTATTTATTCCTTGTTTCTTGATGCAAAGGCATTGAAATTGATGGAACAGAAGGGTTTAGTTGGGTCAGAATTGAGAGCCTTGGATGGGCGATTAGTTAGGATTTGGTTGGCGGTGCCTGAATAAGGTGAACCCAAGAGTCCAAGACTCTGATAAAATATTCTGTGCCAAGACTCTACCTTGGCCTGTGGATTTACCACAAGAAAAAGAGGATGAGAATGATTGTTTACTTTCTTCACCAATCCTTTGACTCTATGCTTCCTATCATCCATTTTTCTAAAAGACCCAAAATATAATCAACCCAAAACAGCAAATTCAAGGAAATTTGAGTTTTATATCCTGCAATGAAAACATAACAACAAAGAAATTGAGTTTTAAAAATTAGGGTGAATGACTCTTTGTACGAAAAGACCTGCAAAAATTTAATTTATCCAAAATCATACGTTAGTTGCTTTGTCCAATAAAATTTTTTGATGTAGGTTTTTTATTTTTGTACTATTTTATGTGTATTAGCAATGTATCACGTTGTTCTTGAATAATTTTTTTAAAAAAATTAATAAATATATATTTAATATATATGTATTTAAATTAAATATCATCTCAAATTTATCAAAATTATTTTTTCATCTATCATGCTCCACTATACAATTTTTGAAAATTGTGTATATTTTCAAGATTTGTTGTTCTAACTTTAAGAAAAATTATAAAAAAAAAAAGAAATAATTAAAGTTTTATTTTGTTTCAATAATTTTGTAATTGAAAGTGATTTTTTAGCGATGTTTGAAAATTAAATTTTTTAAAATTAATTTGATTAAGCTTTCGCTTAAAAATCATTGAATAAAATAAAAATAATTATCAATATGTCAATCGTATGAGAACCTTACTGTATTTAGGATTTATTTAGGTGAATTAAGATAAAATTTAATAAATAATGTTATAATATATATTATAAAGCATATTAAATTTTTTTAAAAAATTCATGTTTTCACATAAAATTAACACAGTTTAACAAGTTTATGTAACTAACAAATAATGTAAAAGTATATATACATTATTTTTTATCTTAAAAATAAAATAGTTAAACATTTTGATAAACAATAAAATATACATATATAGTCATAATTTTATCTTTATAAATGAGATGAGGAATATTATATTTGATGGAGCTTTTGAAAGTTTTTTTGAATATTTTGTTAAAACTTATAATAATGCATATATTTTTTTAAGAGTAATTCAATCAACTAAAAAGTTTCATAAAAATTGATATTTGTAGAAAATTAATTTGATTAAAATTTCACTTATAAATTATTGAACAAAATAAAAATAATTATCAATATATCAATCATATTCGAACCTTACTTTATTTAGAAGTATTTAGGTCAATTGAGATAAAATTTAATATACAATGCTATAATACATATTATAAAGCATATTAAAATTTAAAAAAAGAAATCAAGTTTTCACATAAAATCTTAACACATTTTGAAAAGTTTACTACGACTAAAAATTTATGTAAAACTATATACATTATTTTTTATCTTAAAAATAAAAGGGTTAAACATTTTAATGAAAAATAAAATATAAATACGTAGTCATAATATTATCTTTATAAATAAGGTGAATAATATTATATTTATGGAATTTTTGAAAGTTTATTTGAATATTTTGTTAAAACTTATAATGATACATATATTTTTTAAGAATAATATAATCAATCAAAAAATTTCATAAAAATCGACATTTATACACAGGGAATATATAATTAAAAGTGATCTTAGATGTAATTTGGAGATTTAAATGTATAAAAATATGATGATAATTTAGATATTAAGTGTAGAAGGATAGAGTGAATCAAAAGTTTTTCATATTAAGGCATTTTTATTAGTAGTATAGACTAGTTAGTGCACGGACATGTGAACCATTTTAAGTTATAATTTTGTCAAAACAATAAAAAAATAGAGTAGCTAATATATTGTTAAGAATCAAAATATGCGAAAATGAAATTAATATATCTATTATTTGGATCTTGTACATTTTTTTAAGTCGAGAATATAAACTAATCATTATTTGACTAAATTGGTGTGATTATGTGATAATTTTAACACATTACAGATTAACTAGTTCAATCTATCCATAAATTAATGGGTTGGGTACTTATATTCATTGATGTGACTTCTAAATAAATTTCAATAACACTCAATTTAATTAAGCGGATTAAGATGTATTACAAATGACTACCACATTGAATTGATTATTTATCAATAACAAAAGTAATAAAATCAAAATGCATACACTAATACCAAAACACACACATATACACGCTAGTACATTAAAATACACATACATACTATTACACCAAAAAATACACTAACACACCCTAGTGCACCAAAACACACACACACACACTAATACACAAAAAAAACACACATTCTAATATATCAAAATATGCATGCACATATACATAGATACACACATTAATACACCAAAATATACACATACTAGTACACCAAAATACATATACACACTAATTCACTAAAATACACACACACTGACCCCCAGACCCGAACCCAGACACGGTCCAAAACCAAAGCCCGAACCTAAACCGGTCCCCAACCCAAACCAAGACTTGGTGTCACACCCCTACCCTGGATCACATAGGGTGGGCAACGGACCGGCCACCAAAGCCTTAACCAACTAACCATGTGTATAATAAATGTAAAATACAGCGAAAGACAAATAATAATGTGATTCATTTCATTGACCTAATGAATACTAGAGGAATAAACTAAACATCACCAACATCATTACTAAATTAATGTAAAACAATAATTAAACTGTAAGGTTCACTACTCTAAACATTAGCAATATTGTTCCCAAAACAATTAAACATTTGTCTCAAAACTATAAAAGACTTTTATTCCTGAAGACCTACATTAAAATAAATCTTCAAGTCCTTTAATCCCTTGTTTATAGACTTACTCCTCACCCTGATCCTCATTTGAAAAATGTTAAATATTTGAATGAGCACAAAAGCCCGTGTATAGCAACCACTTCTAACGAGGTATAAAAATAAATCCCACATTTTATATACAAAAATAAACTTTGTTACATACATAAATACAATAAATTGTACCTCAATCCCTCCTACATAATCATGTAAATAAAATGATCTCATGATCACAAATAACTTTATAAATGAAAAGACATTTATAACCCAAAACACTCACACATACATTCAGTCTCAAATACATTTATCAAATCATGTTTGTTACTACTAGCCTGGTAACTGACTCCATCTCTTGTCATCACTAGCCTAATGACTGACCACGTCTCTTTTTGCCACTAGCCTGATAACTGGCCCCGTCTCATGTCATTACTAGGCTGATAACTGGCCCCTATGTGCACATCCCTATACCGACTACGCCGGTATACAATCTTGTTATCACTCAGACATGGTAACCCAATCTTCATCTCATAAACATGATTTTCAAGCATACCAAAACTGTAGTTTTAGTCTCAACGCACACAAAATTTTCCTTTCATCACCAAAACATTGATATAAAATCATCCCACAAAGTTTTCCAAAATTCACATGTATAACAGTTTACAATTTCAAATCATTTAATTGCAATCCCAAACATCAATACATATATCATATATATGAAAAATTGACACGCACGAACTCACACATTTAATATAAACAAATCTCCCCAAAAAAGTAGAAACTACTCACATTGATTCCCAAAATCTAATTCAAAGCACTCTTTCTTAACTTCAATGCAATCACCACCTAATCCAAAATAACATATAACAATTAATCTCTATTCTTAACTTTCGTCATTTCACAATTTTATATTTAATTTTTATACTTCCTACCTATTGATATATACTTAATATATCTTTTACATATAAATATCTTTTCTAATACGAGTTAATAGGGTATGGAAGTATTCTGGACTATTTACAAAAAAGTTTCTAAAGTTTTGGGGTCAAATCATAATTTTTGAAACTTTGGGTGTCAAAGTATAATTTCCTTAAAAACGAATTTTTTGTTTTCGGGGCTGCCATAAATTTTCCAAAATTCTACTATTGCAACTTACTAAGTAAAAAGGTGGTTAAAAATAAGTTTAGAAAAATTTAGAGGTCAAAATAAGTTCTTTGAAATCAAAGGGGTAGATGGCATAATTCTTGGACTTGTCTTCTTCAACCTACCAACCCTTCCACGTTCTGCAACTTTAAAGAAAAGTCTAAATCCTTTTCTTTTTTTTTAACCTATTAAACTCAATCAAATTTCAAATAATTATACACTCAAATTCAACTTAATATCTTCAAAATTATTTGTGTATATATATATATATATGTGAAATCTAACACCATGTGATATAATAAAATACAAAACTCACAAAATAAATAATGCATTCACTTACTTTCAATGAATCCAACTCTCCCTTTTTCTTTTTCTTTATTTCCTTCTCTATCTCTTTCTACCTCCCTCACGTTTTTTTTTCTTTGTTCACTTGATAGACTTTCCACAAGTCTTCTTACCAAAAGACCCTACAAATCTAAAATATTTTTATATATATAAGGGTTTGACCTATCCAAAAATATTATCTTTTTTAAACCACACGTATAAGAGTCATAATAGGTCTCTCTAGGGTAAGACTTTTATTAAAGATATATTATTCTTCTTTAATTATATATATTACTTCTAGGTAGCCAATGCACCAAAATAATATAATAATTTTTTTTATGGGTAATTACATTCTCCCCTTCTTAAGAGAATTTCATCTTCGAAATTTATATACCTTGTGAGAACAAATGAAGATATTAAATTTTCATCCTTTTATCTACTTCACAAATAACTTTCTCGCCTGAGTAGCTCTTCTATAATACCTTGACTAATGGAATCCTCTTGTTACCCAATATGAATTGACTCCTCAACATAATTAAGAGTTTTCTTAAGCTCAATAGACTGCTCCCACCAATATACATGGAGAATCAGGTATATATACTTCCTGAGCATAACAACACAAGGTATGTTGTGAAAATGAAATATCTTTACCAATAACTGCATCAATTAATCTACAATAACCCAAAATAGATTCATGCTCAATCTATATCCTGAAAGTCATTATAGAAACTTCATAATAATATACTCTCATTTTCATTCAAAAATTGAAAGAAGTTGTAATAAACCTGTAAGATACTGATATTCAATATTTATCTGTCAATGCATTACACATTGACTACAAATTCAACAATCTCTCTTTCCACTCAACCAATAATAGATTCTCAATATTAATATAATTTCGTACTCCTCGGATAAACATAGAATTATAGGTTGTATCTATAATGTCTCTCTTCATTGTATTCTCTTTTGGTACTCATAACTTATGTCAAAATATAAACATAACCTCAACACAAGTTACAAAATATATCATGCTATCATGTTACACCTCTTTTCAAATAATTGCACATGTGTACTTTTGTTTTTGCTAGTTGATACAATTTATCAATAAGGGTCTAACTTGAAATTGAGCTAATAATATATCTGTACCAGTCAACATCACATGTACTTTTATCAATCTCAAATCAAAAAAATTACTCATTCGAGTATACTCAATACAATACAACACAAACTTCTTAATGATTTCTTGCTCAGTGTATGAACCACTACAATAGCTTTGCCTACATGATAATGATAGAATAATTATGGTCTCTAGACTTTCCATGCATATCCTTTTTCACAAATTAAACTTCATCTCAGTAAATAAATTTTTCAACATTTGGTAATCGAAATAAATCTCATGTCTTACCGTTTAAACAATTTCTCCATAACTTCAAAGCAAAAAAAAATTACATCTAACTCAAAATCATGAGTAGGGTAATTCTTTCCTTACTACGAGAATACGCAAGTGTAACACCAACTAATATAGTAACAAATGAATCTAGGTAAAGTTAAGATACCCAATTTAGTCAATTCAAAAAAACAGATGTAGCATTGGTCAACTTCAATGACTTCTCAAAAAAAAAAATACAATATAATTATCCCAGTTCAACAAATAATTTTTAAAACACCACCACTTCTTTCTTTTGACTAGAGTAAATCAATCCAAAATCAATCTTATTAAATACTCTAACCCCTAACAACTAATCAAATAAATCTTCAATACCACATAAAAAATATTTATTATTTATTACTGCCTTATTTTGCTGGTAGTAATCTATGTATCATTTCACAGTCCAATCATTTTCTTTACAAACATAACATGACCACAAATTGCTAAGTTGAATAAATCTTTGGTCTAATGTATTTTCAATTGAATTCTCATTCTTCTAGTTCAGCGAGAACCATTCAATACGGAGTAATAAATATAAGTAAAGTACCCCAAAGCAACTGCAAATGTAAACTTTATCTCTCTCTAATGGTAGCATAGACAACTTTTCTTGAAATACATCCAAAAATTCTCTTTCTATTGTTATATATTCAGGAGACACTTACTCGCTTTGTGTATCAATAATATTACCAAAGTTTCCCTAAAAATCTTTACTCGTTTTTGAGCTTGCTCTCGTAGATTTAAGATTGGGGATTAAATAATTTTTGTCCCCTCGAAACTTAAATCCACATGACTCTCATTTTCAAAATAGCCAACTTTCGTATGTTGTGTGACTAACCAGTCCGTAATTAATATTATATCAAAACCCCCTAAGGTCTAAAAATACTCAATAAACTAGTAACTGACGTTCTCCAATATGGACCTTACATCTTGGGTGCACAATATTTCTTCACTCAAAATCACCCGTAGAAATTGCCACGATCAAAGCAAACTCAAGTGTTTTGGGTTCCACACCCAATCACACTACTACTCTAGGAGACAAAGAAGAATATATAGGCTCTAAAATTCGATTAGTGTCAGTCACATTTCTTACAACACTCTTACCATCCCATTTTGTAACTATCTCTTGTTTGTACAAAACACCAAACAAATTAACTAGTCTTAGTCACTACACAAATCATTATATTAATTATTAACATCATTCTACATCCCTCGAACTAAAACCAATTAAAGCCTACATAACTATTCAGATATAGCCTAATCCTCTGGTAATTTTATAAACATATGCTCTGATACCACTCTTGTCACACCCCTACCCCGAATCACGTAGGGTGGGCGATGGACCGGCCACCAAGGCCTTAACCAACTAACTTTGTGCATAATAAATGTAAAATACAACAGAAGATAAATAATAACGTGATCCATTCTATCGACCTAATGAATACTAGAGGAATAAACTAAACATCACCAGTATCATTACTAAATCCATGTAAACATCAGTAATATTGTTCCCAAAACAATTAAACATTTGTCTCAAAACTATAAAAGACAAGACCTACATTAAAATAAATCTTCAAGTCCTCTAATCCTTTGTCTATAGACTTACTCCTCACATTGATCCTCACTTGAAAAATGTTAAATGTTTAGATGAGCACAAAGACCCGTGAATAGCAACCATCTCTAATGAGATGTGAAAATAAATCTCATATTTTATATACAAAAATAAGATTTGTTACATATATAAGTACAATAAATTGTACCTCAATCCCTCCCACATAATAATGTAAACAAAATGATCTCATAATTACAAATAACTTTATAAATGAAAAGACATTTATAACCCAAAACACGTACACACATATTCAGTCTCAAATACATTTTTTTAAATCATGTTTGTTACTACTAGCCTGGTAACTGACCCATCTTTTGTCATCACTAGTCTGATGACTGATCCCGTCTCTTGCTACCACTAGTTTGATAACTGGTCTCGTCTCTTGTCATCACTAGCCTGATGACTGACACCTATATGCACTTCTCTATACCGACCACGCCGGTATATAATCTTGTTACCACTCAGACCTGGTAACTCAGTTCTCGTCTCATAAACATAACTTTCACGCACACAAAAACTGTAATTTTAGTCTCAATGCACACAAAATTTTCTTTCATCACCAAAACAATGATATAAAATCATCCCACAACTTTTCCAAAATTCACATGTATAACAGTTTACAATTTCAAATCATTTTATTACAACCCCAAACATCAACACATATATCATATATATGAAAAATTCACACGCACGCACCTAAATATTTAATATAGAAAATTATTCCAAAAGAAGTAGTAACTACTCACATTGATTTCCAAAATTCAATTCAAAGCACTCTTTTCCAACTGCAATGCATTCACTACCTAATCCAAAATAACATATAACAATCAATCTCTATTCTTAATTTTGTCATTTCACGATTTTATATTTAATTTTTATACTTGCTATCTATTGATATATACTTAATATATCTTTTACATATAAATATCATTTCTAATATGATTTAATAGGGTATGGAAGTATTCAGGACTATTTAGAAAAAAGTTTCAAAAGTTTGGGGGTCAAATCATAATTTTTGAAACTTTGTGTGTCAAAGTGTAATTTTTTTAAAAACGAATTTTCTGTTTTCAGGGCTACCATAAATTTTCCACAATTCTACTATTGCAACTTACTAAGTAAAAAGGTGGTTAAAAATAAGTTTAGAAAAATTTAGGGGTCAAAATAAGTTCTTTGAAATCAAAGGGATAGATGGCATAATTCTTGGACTTATCTTCTTCATCCTACCAACCCTTTCATGTACTGCAACTTTAAAGAAAAGTTCAAACCCTTTTCTTTTCTTTTTTTTGTCAACCTATTAAACTCAATCAAATCGCAAATAACTATACATTCAAATTCAACTTAATATCTTCAAAATTATTTGTGTATTATATATATATGAAATCTAACACCATGTAATATAACAAAATACAAAACTCACAAAATAAATAATGCATCCACATACCTTCGATGGATCCAACTCTCTTTCTTTTTCTTTATTTCCTTCTCTCTCTCCCTCTCCCTCTCCCTTTCACTCTCTCATGTTTTTTTTTCTTTGTTCACCGGACAGGCTCTCCACAAGTCTTTTTACCAAAAGACCCTATAAACCTATATATATATAAGGGTTTGACATATCCAAAAATACTATCTTATTTAAACCACTTGTATAAGAATCCTAATGGGTCTCTCTAGGGTAAGACTTTTATTAGAGATATATTATTCTTCTTTAATTATATATATATATATAACCCCTATAATGCTCCCGGTTTCTTGGAGGCGTTAATTGATATCACAATATACCAATAATATATCTCCAAATACAAAATCATAGATTTAATTACTTCGATAAAAAATTTAATTATAAATTTGATCTCTAAAGACCAATAAAACTTGCAATTTCAATTTGATTAAAAAAATTATATCAAAATTCGATCATCTCTGATTCCTCAAATTGCAGCTTTGGTTCTTTTCGATATCATCCTAAAAAAATATTAAAAGCGAGAAAGTAAACAATACGACAGGAAATAATATGCTCAACGATAAAATACGGATGATCAAACACCAAATAACTTAATCGATAAGCACCATGGACAACAAAATCAAGAATCAAATTCGATAAATCACATAGCTCAACTACTATCAAATATAGTCTCATATTCGGTTCATCTTGATGGCATGACAAGTGATACTTGGTGTCATACCCTAATTTTCATTAAAAGCGTGATTTAATAAAAAGTAATATTTATTCCAAAATCTTTTGCCAATTTACAATAATAATAGAAAGAAATGAAACATTTAGTTTTATCAAAACATATTTTTTTAAAATTTTGCCAGATTTTCATTGGAAAATTAGACTTCTACCCAAGTAGTAAGAGTATCTCTGTGAGAGCATAACATAATTCAAAATTAACTAAACATCTACAACATGCCTCTTTTAAAATATAATACAACTAAAGTCAAGATAACAATTAGAGGCCCACAAAGTCCTCTAAAAATCGGATATATCCAATACAATTATATACCAAAACTTAATACATAAATACATAAAGTCATAATTTTACATTACAATAGCCAAAAATAATAATCCCTTTATGGGATGATCAAATGTACACCACAAGTGTCTCAAAACAACCTTTTTCAAACACAATGTTTGTGTGTTGGCATTTTTACATAAGTTTTAAAGATAAATACAAAAATATTCAGAAAATATTTTATCTAGTCTAAACTCTCACAAGCATTTCATCACTTATGCCCCAGTATGCATGTTAGTCCCTAAGGTGGTGTTTGTTTGTCAGGATTAGTGATGATTAAGTGGGGGAGGGTTAAAATATTCCTAGGGCACACATATCCCAACTTTAGATGCAAAAAATCTCATGG
This sequence comes from Ilex paraguariensis, assembly GCA_963454935.2. Classification (NCBI taxonomy): domain Eukaryota; kingdom Viridiplantae; phylum Streptophyta; class Magnoliopsida; order Aquifoliales; family Aquifoliaceae; genus Ilex; species Ilex paraguariensis. The sequence goes on from CAUOFW020005946.1 coordinate 877,318, forward strand.
GATAACCGTTGGGCTTATTCTCCTCGGCCCATAGTAAATGACCTTAAATATCCACTCTCAGCTGGATATCTTAAACTTACGGGTGGTGTGGGATACTTTGTTTGTCAACAGGATTGAAGAGCAATTTATCATGCTATCCCTCAACAGTTTTCTTCACCAAGCATTTCAGCAGTCAATTGCCATTGTGACCAAGTGTGTTCTCTCTCTTTCTCTCTCTCTCCTTTTTTCGTCGCTTGAACTTTTTAGTAGATTAATTTTTTTTACCCTTTTTTTTGTTCTGTCTCTCTCTCTCTCCCCTTGTTTTCTCCCTCTATCTCTCTTTCTCTGTCAATAGGAGCTACACTCACCATCTTCAATTTTGTTTTTTGGCTCTCTTTGTTAACTCTCTCTCTCTCCCCCTCTCCTTCCTTCTCCCTTTCCCCGTTGCTGTGAACTTTCCAACAGATTAATTTTTTTTACCCTTTTTCTGTTTTGTCTCTTTCTCCCTTGTTTCTCTTCATCTCTCTTTCTCCATCAATGGGAGCTACACCCACCATCTTCGATTTTATTTTTTTGGTTTTCTCTCTCTTTCCGTCAATGGGAGCTACACCTATCATCTTCGGTGTTATTTGTTTGGATCTCTCTCTTTCTTCTTCCCTCTCCCTTTCCTCGTCGTTGTGAAATTCCTTTTTTTTTTTGTTTACTAAATTTTTTATAATATTTTGACAAGATCAAATATATTTGTGGTCAAATTTTTTGAATTTTTTTAGAGTCAAACACAAAAAACTAGATGTTTGCATATGAAATACGGCCATATGTTTGTGTATCGGAACATGAACTAGGATGTTTTACTTTGTGTATTTTACAAGACAACGACAAGTTAATGTTAATATTTATGTAATTTCAGCTATTGCATTTATTTGTCAATATCTTTTGTTAATTAATTTCAATATAATATTTTGGGTAGATCCAATAAATTTGTGATCGACTTTTTAAAATTTGTTTATAGTGGAACGCAAAAAATTTATTTTTTACAATAACTAACTAGTTATAAATTTTAAATTCAATATTAAAGTAGTAATCAAGAATTGTCAAGCCAATGAGATAGGTTTGGATAGGATTCAAGAGTAAGATGGTAAATTAATATCAAAGGTATGAGATTTGATCTAAAAAAAAATTGATTTGTCCATGGGGCCTACAATAGCAAAAATTCCTATCCAAATCAAGGATTGGATAAAATTAATTTTTTTTATCCAACATTGTAGCCGGCTTATTGAGATTTCATTGGATAGATTTGGAATTTAAATCCAAAATAGTCCAATCCATCATGTCACTGCCAAACACCCCCTAAAAGTATTAGTAAGGAATGAACAATCAGCCAGTAGAATAATCATTTTTCAAGTATTTACAAAATTTTAAATACTAATATTTCACAAACCATACGAATAAGTAATGAAAGTTTTTTATAATCAAATATATGTACAAGATAACAAATATATCATTTATAAAAAAATCTCTCAACACATCATTATTAGAATATATACAAGTTATAAATCGGAGGTTTATACATTTAAAGTCAAGTCATCATAGTAAACACCATGTTTGTCTCATTTACGGACAATATAATCAATCAAATACTGGTTCACGCATGAACTATCCCAGGAAAATTTTTTGGGACTTTCACCCTAAGGTCTTATCGTCCTTCTTTATTTTTCAAGGGGGACGTGTAAGGCATAACTTGTGATGTCTCAACAACCCACTCAATAGGCTCCAACCGTTTATTAACCTCTGTTTGTCAGTATCGAACATACACTTTTCAAAAATCATTATTTTCTATATCCATAAACCTTTTTGAAAACTCATGTCATAATCTTAACATTTTATCAAATATGTAGTAGGTTCAAAATCTCAAAATTTGTATTTTCAAAGCAACACAATAATTTTCAAGAAAATAAGTCATATACAATATGTATAAGATCATAGCATACTTCAAAACCCCCAAATTATAAGTTTAATCAAATACTCATAATCAAAATTAAACTAGGGTTTCAATCTTATGACGCTAAAATTATTTTTATGCATGTAGGTTCACAATTCATGACATATCCAACATTAAACTAAGATTTATAATAAGTAATTTGTCATTAAACACATATTAAACTTTAGCTAAAGAAAATACATGAGATACATAATGTAAATGCAAGAGAAAGGAAAATTCTATTTATGAATCAAGAATTCTAAGCCAAGTTCCTAAGATTCTCAAGCAAAGCCCAAACTTTAGAGACCTTATTCTTCTCTCTTTTATTCCCTTTATCTTATCCTAGGGTTTCTACCATGTAGTGGGGGAGAATGAAAAGAAATAATGGGAGAAATGGAGCTAAAAATAAGGTTTAAACCCAACAATTCCCAAATGTTACTGTTTGTTTATTAGGCAAAAAAAATGTATTTTTCTTTAAAATTACGGTTTTACCATTAAACATCTCTAATTTGATTCCTATGACTATTCTAAGGTTTTTCGATGTTTCAAATTCATTTTTAATGTTACTTAACCTAAAAATATTTGATCTTATGATTTATCTTACAACCAAAGTCAATTTATATTCAAAATACTAAAATTATTATTTTACCCCTCTGAACGCTATATGAGCTAAACGTCTATTCCAAAGTTTCGGGACCTTCCAAATTCAATGATAATGTTATTTTGATCTAAAATAATTAATGAATTTATTTAGTTACCCTTATCAACCTTAAACACATTAAAAAGTAAATTTGACTCCAAAGTCAATACGGCCATAACTCAAATTTATGCGATTATTCATTTAACAACAATTTAAAATTTCTCTTATTATTTTAATCATTTGAATAATAATAGCAAGTTAATATCATATATATATAACACGAGATCTCTCTGTTGGGCATATAAATTCACTAGTCATAACTAGTGTCTAAAGACACGATAAAATATAAAATTTGAACGTCCAAAAAATTGATCCTACTATATTAAATTTTTTCAAAATATATTAACTACAAATTAATCAAATATTAAATGATTAAATATATGATAGAAATGAAAGATATGATATCTTTAGAGAAGAAATATATAAATGATTAAACATGTGATATAAATGAGTGATGTGATTTGATGTTTGAGTCTGACAAAATGATGATAGATGAGATAAGTGATTGGTGATGATTTTGAAAGGAAAATATAACTGAGATAAAATTCAAACACACTCCTATTTTACTATATAGATATTGATACCGAATAATCACACCACGTAGGATTATAATCATATTGATCAATCATACTCTGTATGGCCACAATCATATTTCACAACTATATTCTAAACAAACTTCATACATGTATCAATCAATTCCAAAATATTTAGCCCAAAATACAGGTCAACTCAAAAACAGTGTCAGGAGTTCATATCAACCAAAATAATCAATAGTAACACAAATTTCAAATGATCAAAAAAATACTATTTAAAAAGAGATTGAAAAACAAAAATATATTATATACTATCATATATCTCAAATCATGGAGAATTGTGATAAATTTGATCACCATCGATTTAAGAGTAACATAAATAAATTCATAGTAATCAAGACTAAAATCACCGTCTAATTTTCAACCCAAAACCCATCATATTTTACTCCTCGGCAAACTCTATTTATAGAGTAGAAGTCTTGGGCTTTAAGTCACATGCCGTACATTGCTTAAAGATGAAAATCATACATGGACACTTGTAGGGTGGAGCCACCCTTGGGCTAGGTGGGCACATGTCCCCTCAATTTTTTTTTTTGCTTCATATTAGATATATAATTTTTGAAATAAAATTTAGACCTATTTAATTGTGTCCACCTTAATATTGTGTTTTGGTTATATCGATGTGAATCGACTCCTACTTAAATGATTTTGAACTGTTTAAACAATGTTATTGAAACCTAATTTAAGGACTTAGTACATTGCGATATTAAGTATAATAGTGAGTTTTATTATTTAATAAAATCTATTATCTATCCAATAGTTACAAATCATTAGGTTTCCATTAATTAAATCTCAAATTAGGTGCAATTTATATTATTATTAACTTTTAGACATGTTCGAATATGTTTTGAAATATTGATGTTTAAAATTGTAGGGTTATTTCATTTTAAAAATGTATGTCATTATGTAGTAAACTATATGATCATAAATCGAAGATTGTTACAACGATTTTATATATAAAAAAAGTATTATTGACAAAATTAATTTGTAACTCTTTCAAATAATAAAAATATATTATAGTCAATTGTAAGTGATAATAATTAGTCGCATTCTTGATAAGAAGTTTTAATTATTATTTTTTTGTTCATGTTATGAATATCGAATTATAATTTTTTATCTTTAAAAAGTATTAAATATAAATTCAATAAATATAAATTTATGAACTTTTACGGTCTATTAAAAAAAATTTAACATATAGTAGTGTGTCCACCCTAAAATTTATTGGACACTCGTCCACTTTTGTTTGTGAGTTTCAAAATTTTTTTTGTTGTGTGTTTATTGCATGACCCAGACACATGTTAATTTTGGACACTTGTTACCCTACGTACGTTTAATTATTTACTTATGACCTTTTTTTCAACACAAATAGTGACCTACATTATAATCGTTTAACTCATTTTCACATAAGAAATTTAGGGCATGTTTGGCTTAGTTTTCAAAAATAATTTTTTGTTCTCAAAACACCTCAAACTTGTTTGTTTAACATTTTTGTTATCAAATTTTTGGAAAAAAAATAAGATTTGAAACACAAAAACATAAAACAAATTAGGCTTGTGTTTTGGAGAATTTTCTTAAAAATTTGGGAAACACGAAATATAAAGTCATTGTTCATTTTTAATGAAGCCCCTCCTTCGACCTTCCTTAGCAGCTATTGCAGTCACTCCTTTTTTTTTATTTTTTTCTTTCTCAAGCCTTCGTCTCTCTCTCTCACTCCACTTTCGAAAACCAGAGAAACACGCAAGATGTTGTGGCGATCTCAAACATTTCTCTCTCTCTCTCTCTCTCTTTCCAGCGATCTCAAGGCGTCGGGCTCCAATGTTGATCTGGGTTGATCTCCTTCAATTCTGGGTTCAAATATGTGTTGATTTTCTTCAAATCTGGGCGATGTGTGTGTATTGTGTGACTGCGTGTATATATATATATATATATATAGATTGTGTGTGTGATGAGTTTGATATAGATTGTGTGTTTATTGTGTGATGTGTGTGTATATATATATATATATAGATTGTGTGTTTATTGGCGACGTGTGTGTATATATATATATATTGTGTGATGGTGTGAGTGTTTTTTGGTGTTATTATTTTTTTTTGAAAAAAAAATTATTGGTGTTTGTATATTTTGTCTATTGAATCTATTTGGTTTTATTTTAGATAAATGTCATTGATATATTTTTTTTATATTGATTTTATTTTTGATGAAAATTATTTAATATGGTTGGTTTATTTTAAAATTTGGTTTATTGTATTTTTTTAATAAAATTGTCAATCTAAAAATAATTTTTTCTATATATTTTATTAATTTTTGAATTATTGTTCAAACATATATTTAAACTGTCAAACAAGTTTTATTATTTTTTATTTTGTAAAATTGTTTTTGAAATCATGTAACCAAACAAATTTTTCATCTCAGAAAACATTAAAATACGTTTTTTTAAAACTCTTCTCAAAAACTGTTTTCGGATACTATTTTTTGAAATCCAAACCAAACAGACCCTTATTTTTGAGGTTTATTTCTTTATTTGAAATTTTTAAAAATAATTTGTAATTATATATAATGATAATTAGCACTCTAATTAACATGTTAACAATTAATTTTTATATTGGTTATCACATACCTCAACACCCCCCC
>CAUOFW020005946.1:892436-971093 GCA_963454935.2 Ilex paraguariensis
GATTTTTTTTTTTTTTGAGTGAAACTCATTGACCCAAGCATCCTCATTTATTTGCTAAACATTTGGTCAACACATCTTTTCTGTTAGGTATATCACATCTTAAGTAATTGATTACCACACTACACGGTAATTTGGAAACATAATTATCGATCTACGATTATTTTGAACTTATTTAACAAGTTACGATAATTCTTAAAAGTGGGTCAACAAATATGATGAGCCCAGATTTAGATCAGACCTAGCTCATGGCCTCAGCTCAAAAGTCTAAGAAGAGTCAATGCACGTGGGAGAATAATCATCGGGATAGCTATTATCCGAAGATAGCACATATCTTTAATTGTCACTATCCTCTCCGAAAAGCTAGCAGTATGATCTTCATGTCACTGCCTCAATTAAGGTTCTGTGCCTATAAATTGTAAGTTATCTGCACATGATGGGCATCTCAAAGACAACTATCTCTCACATAGACATCTCCTTTTATCTCACACACCACCTTGAGCATACTATTGTTCTCTCTCCTACTAACTTGTATTCTCTCATTAATAGAGTTTTTCGATTACTGTTGTCGCTTTAAGTTGTTAAGTCTCTAGACCAATCACCCAATTTTTGTCTTTTATTATTAATTATTTCATTAATTGCTTCACAATACACATTCGCCTGATTGATTGTGTATAAATTTATTTTTGTACATTATCAAAATCCATTTTTAACAATAAAAACGAGATCAACAATCATGTTTTTGACCATCTAAAACTAAAAAGCGTAATTGATGAAAACGCTTTCTCTTCACACACACTGCCTGCACGGCACACCACCTTTGAATATCTCTCACACTCACACGCAATGATATTACTTGTCATTTTATTCCATTATCTCATTTATATTGTGGCAAAACTATCACTTGATAAAAATAGAGATTGTAAAAATAATAAATGGAATAAAATAATAACTTGAAATGACTAATAAAATAATAACATTAAATAAAGTATTGGTTATACTAGTGAGACTTGCAAGAAAAGGAGAGCAACGTAAAAAATAAACTTAAAAATCTGACCCGAACATTTAATAAATTTTATTTTTATAATTAATATCTTAATTCGTGAAAAATATTATCCAATAACCCAAATTCAATCTTGAATATGTTATATTAGATGATACAATACTATTTTTGTTTGATCAAGCTAAATTAGAAATCTTTTGTAATTTTTTAAAATTTAACTTAATCGAGTTATTTGCATAGTGTAGAATTTATAAATCATAAAAATTAAATTCGTTAAATATTGAACAATTAACAAACTTGATTAAATAATTTTATTAGAACATAATTTGAAACTTAATGTATTGTGGTTATTAGATTAATAGTGAATTGTATTTAATGATCTAACCCACTAACAATCTTATTTACCAAACTACGGTACTTTAAACATATTTATCAAATTATAACACTTTTTAAAACGTAGGGTGAAGAACTTCGTGTTTTAATAAAAGCGTAATCAACAAGTGGAGCCTTTTTCGCCATCTTTTTTTCTCTCTCTTTTTNTTCGTGTTTTAATAAAAGCGTAATCAACAAGTGGAGCCTTTTTCGCCATCTTTTTTTCTCTCTCTTTTTTTTTTGTGATACGAAACTATAATTTTATTTCAATAACTATTTCAACCTCTCATTTGTATTACNTTTTTTTTTTTTTTAGTGAAACTCATTGAGCCAAGCATCCTCATTTATTTGTTAAACATTTGGTTTACACATCTTTTCTGTTTAGGTATATCACATCTTAAGTAATCGATTACCACACGACACGGTAGTTTATAAACATAATTATCGATCTACGATTATTTTGAACTTATTTAACAAGTTATGATAATTTTTAAAAGTGGGTCAACAAATATGACGAGCCCAGATTTAGATCAGACTTAGCTCATGGCCTCAGCTCAAGAATCTAAGAAGAGTCAATGAACGTGGGAGAGTAATCATCGGGATAATTATTACTCGAAAAGCTAGTAGCATGATCTTCATGTCACCGCCTCAATTAGAATTTTGTGCGTATAAATTATAAGTTATTTGCACATGATGGGCATCTCAGAGACAACTATCTCTCACATAGACATCTCTTTTTATCTCACACACCACCTTGAGCATACTATTGTTTTCTCTCCTACTAACTTGTATTCTCTCATTAAGAGAGTTCTTAGACTACCGTTGTCGCTTTAAATAGTTAAGTCTCTAAACCAATCACCCAATTTTTGTCTTTTATTATTAATTGTTTCATTAATTACTTCACAATACACATTCGCCTAATTGATTGTGTATATANAATCACCCAATTTTTGTCTTTTATTATTAATTGTTTCATTAATTACTTCACAATACACATTCGCCTAATTGATTGTGTATATATTTATTTTTGTACATTATCAAAATCCATTTTTAACAATAAAAACGAGATCAACAATCATGTTTTTGACCATCTAAAACTAAAAAGTGTAATAGATAAAAACGCTCTCTCTTCACACACACTACCTGCACGGTACACCTCCTTTGAATCTCTCACACTCACACGCAATGATATTTCTTGTGATTTTATTCCATTATCTCATTTATATTGTGGCAAAACTATCACTTGATAAAAATAGAGATTGTATAAATAATAAATGGAATAAAATAATAACTTGAAATGACTAATAAAATAATAACATTAAATAAAGTATTGGTTATACTAGTGAGACTTGCAATAAAAGGAGAGCAACTTAAAAAATAAACTTAAAAATCTGAACCGAACATTTAATAAATTTTATTTTTATAATTAATATCTTAATTCGTGAAAAATGATGGGTTAAGCCCAAATAGTCCAATTTATGTGTTAAACCCCAACCCCGGTTGAGGAGCCCAACCTCATTGTGAATCCACCAAGTCCAAGACAGCCCAAGGCCGGCTAGACTTCTTGCTTAGCACGTCACCAAGANCATACTACTACACTAAACTACATATGTACCCCAGAATTGGGTGGGTCGAATTCGAGGTTGAGGTTTGGGGTCGGATCCTGGTCCAATGATGTGTATGTTTTGGTGTACTAATGTGAGTGGTGCATTTTTTTGTGTATTAATATATACGTGTGTATTTTTTGGTATATTAGTGTGTATTTTGATATATTAGTGTGTATTTGATTTTATTACTTTTGTTATTTATTCGAAAGATAAATACTCAACTCAATGGACATCCATTTATAATTTATCTTAACCACCCGCTTAATTAATATAAGTATCCAATCCAACACATTAATTTATAGACGAATTGGATGGGTTAATGGTTAATGGGTTAAAATTGACACTTCTAACTACAATAATTGTGAAATAATGTAAAGGTTTTGGTGTTTTAAACAACCAAAACGTCTTGATATTATCTGTGCACATGTAACGATTAGGGTAACCCGTGATTGAAGGTACAGTATAATATAAACTTGGACGAGTCTATTTGAGACCGTCGAAAGGACTTATTATAGTCTATTTTGTTTTTTATTATAGATATAGATACAAAATATGCCCTTCTTAACAGAAGGGATTGCATGATAGAATCTGAACAAAAATGAAAAAACTGGTGCAAGTCTAGTGTAGGAGTTTGAGTTGCACTGCACTTGGAGTCTTGCACTTGGAGATCAAATCTTCAGATTCGTTAGCAGATTGGCGTTGGGCTCCCCTCCAATTTCTTAAGAATTGGAGGATCCACCCCGTTCATTTTGAATGGTTAAGATCTATACAAATAAGTAAATTTANTTCGTTAGCAGATTGGCGTTGGGCTCCCCTCCAATTTCTTAAGAATTGGAGGATCCACCCCGTTCATTTTGAATGGTTAAGATCTATACAAATAAGTAAATTTAGTTTATTTAAAAAAATTTCTAAATTTTGAAAATTTAAAATCTACTAAATCTGTTGCTGAATAATGAATATAAATCTTAACCATTTAAAAGTGAATTGGGAGAATCTTCCAATACTTGAGAAATTAGAGGGGAAGTCAAACCCGTAGTGTGTTTATAGTTGTGTTTGTGATTGTTAANTAGTTTATTTAAAAAAATTTCTAAATTTTGAAAATTTAAAATCTACTAAATCTGTTACTGAATAATGAATATAAATCTTAACCATTTAAAAGTGAATTGGGAGAATCTTCCAATACTTGAGAAATTAGAGGGGAAGTTAAACCCGTAGTGTGTTTATAGTTGTGTTTGTGATTGTTAAGAGAAAAACCGGGGAGGTAGGAGATATATGGAGAGCGATGGAGGGGGGGTAAGAGAAAAGAGATGGAGGTTGTTTGATTGGTATTAAAAACGAGGGATTTTGGACCTTGTTTTTTAACAAGGTCAAAGCGGGTCAAATTATCTATAATTTTTGAATTAGTGATAAAACCCATTAATCTAACNTATAGTTGTGTTTGTGATTGTTAAGAGAAAAACCGGGGAGGTAGGAGATATATGGAGAGCGATGGAGGGGGGGTAAGAGAAAAGAGATGGAGGTTGTTTGATTGGTATTAAAAACGAGGGATTTTGGACCTTGTTTTTCAACAAGGTCAAAGCGGGTCAAATTATCTATAATTTTTGAATTAGTGATGAAACCCATTAATCTAACGGTTGCGAATGATTTGGTACAAATTTTTGAATGTGGATAGTATTGCTCAAAAAGCTGAGCATTCTTGTCTACTGGGATGCCCAAACACATCATCGTAGTCTTTCTGAAATCTGGGGCAAAATAGCTCAATTGCAAAATTTCTAAAGCTGCAATGTCCAAAGCAAAATAATATGACCATGGCAGATTTACCAAGTTGGCAAATAGAGCTCGTTGGCCCCAAATTCGAGCAAATCTATGGCTGAAAGATATAAAAATATTCATAAGCAAAAGGAAAGATAATAAATATTCAAACAGGATTGCAAATGAAAGATGAGCCTCTAGACAACCTCAAATCTATACTTACATTCAAAGAAAAACCAAAGAACAGACAACACCCTTCTAATATGATACTTCAATCCGAGATGGCTGTAGCTCCTGTTGTCTTGATCCACATATTTCTTTGATCTTTGAGGTCACCTCTCCTATTGATGGGCGCTTGTCAAGATGCTTAGAGGTGCAGTAAATTGCAAGATGTAAGAGCTTAACCAGTTGGTCCTCAATGTAATGGTGCCCAAGCAGCTCAGGATCAAACACATCAATTGTCCACTTTTCTTCAGCCACTGATTGCACCCACCTAGGCAGGTCAACTCCCTCTTCGTTAAGAGCATCTGTCGGGGCCTTGCCTGTCAACAGTTCCAAAAGCAGGATGCCAAAACAATAGATATCAGCCTTTTGGGAAACCTTGCGAGAATCCAATACCTCTGGCGCTTGGTAGCCGATCAGGTTGGGAGATGAAGTGGAGGAAACAAGTTGTGCTATGCCAAACTCAGAGATACAGGCACGGTAGTTGTCAGCGAGGAAAATGTTAGATGCCTTGATGTTGCCATGGGAAGCATTGGGATCAAGAGAATGAAGATATTCAATGCCACAGGCGACCTCAAATGCAATCCTACTTCTAACTTCCCAACTCAATGGTGCCCTGTATGAGCTTCTGCTTCCTACAGAGCAGAAAAGAGAAATCAAATTCGGGCCTTTTTGTTTGGTTAAAAGATTAAAATCAACTTGCTCCAGATGGATATCATGCTGTTTAGGCAGTATTTTGGTTCCCAAACTTTTATTGTGAGAGAATGATTTATTCATCCTAATAGAAATCTAGAAATTTGACTACACTGACTCTCACATATAATTTTGTTCATTTTAAGTATCAATTCAACAACTCAGCGCAACAAAGCCTTTATCCCAAATATTTAGTGTTGACTAAATGAATCTGGGTTCTCCATTATGCTTTATTAAAGACTATTTTCATTAAACAGTAAACAATCATATCTTTCTTACTATTTCGTTCGAATATAATTTAGGCCTTGTCGCATGACCATCGATATGTATCAAATTATTCTTATTCATTTTTGCATTACTAGGTCTATTATAAACATATTCAAAGTATCTAAGTTAATTCTATCTTAATTTATCTCTTTTGGTGTTACTTCTACGTTTTGTACGAATATACTCATTCCAAATTCTTTCCTTATTTTACATGCATCCATCTTACCATCCTCATTTTTGCAGCACTAAGATTTTAAGCATCAAATGAAACTTTAGGAGGTTGCAGATACTCTCATGTTTCCAACTAAGAAGATATAACTAAACCTAGCAATAGAACTCAAGTTTAATCACAACTAATAGCATGACATAATTTTTCATTTTTAATCATATCCCAAAAAAAGGAAAAAGAATTTGAACACGGGCAAAAGGCAGTACATAATAAGAACATGGCCAAAACAATGTAGAAAATGGTATCCACATCCAAAGGGCTGGCAGCTGACATGTTTCTAAAGGCTATAAAGTGTTTGCCTATTAGTCTTGCTTGATGTTAGACATATCCTTTTAATCAATGATTAGCATTTTTAACACCTTTTGAAATAAATTTGACGATGTACACCCGCATAAAACCTTCATATCCTGATAAATACAAGAATTAAATGTTACCACTTCCGTTAAATAGCTACTTATCCATGTTAATTCTTCCCGGTTAAGTATTTCTTGAAAACAAAATAATAGCAGAGAGCATGGTATTTACTGTTGAAAAAGTAATCGGAAAAACACAGATGCTATTATAGCTGCAAAAGGCATGTCATGTTGTGTAAGATAAGGTTAGTTTATTCATTCAAACTGAAGTTCCCATATCACACATTTATTACCCTTATGTTGCCTTTTCAATTCTGAAACAAAATTGTTCCTTGACAATAGAAGTTAGTGTAGTGAACAAGATATAACAGTTTTGATAAGACTCTAATTTTTTTTTATTTATCCTTTTTATTACCGTGAAAGTTTTTAATTTGAATAGCAACGCTTTTGAATAGGTTGACTTATTTCTTGCTTTTCATGAGTTGTGTGTTTCAACTTTCAAGGCGATTCCACATAATATCATCTAAAAAGAAAATCAACAAATGACCTACTTTGAAATGGGGGAATAATGTTAGGAACTCTGCTTTAATCAGTTCAATGCAGTGTTTTAAAACCCGGCCTGGCCCGACGGGTTGACCCGGTGAACCGGTCCCCCAACCGGGCCGATTTTGTAATTGGATCGTTCGAGTAAAGAACTTGGAATAAAACCAGNTTTTAAAACCCGGCCTGGCCCGACGGGTTGACCCGGTGAACCGGTCCCCCAACCGGACCGATTTTGTAATTGGATCGTTCGAGTAAAGAACTCGGAATAAAACCGGTGAACCGGTCAAAAAACCGGTAACCCGTGAAAACCGGCCGGTTTTGTTCCTTTAGTATAAATATGTCTTTTTTTTACTTTTTTGTGTCTTTTCTATTTTTCTTTGCCATTTTTTGTGTCTTTTTCTTTTTCTTTTCCATTTTTGTCTTTTTCTTTTCCATTTCTNGGTAACCCGTGAAAACCGGCCGGTTTTGTTCCTTTAGTATAAATATGTCTTTTTTTCACATTTTTGTGTCTTTTTCTTTTCCATTTTTGTGTCTTTTTCTTTTTCTTTTCTATTTTTCTTTGCCATTTTTTGTGTCTTTTTCTTTTCCATTTTTGTCTTTTTCTTTTCCATTTCTATGTCTTTTATAAATATGTCTTTTGTCTTTTTTACATTTTTACATTTTTTTTACACTTATGAATATTTGCATTGGTTTGTTAATTGAATACAATTAAGTGATTCAGGCTTGATAACTTTGTTTGATTTAATATATATTAAACATGTTACTTTTATAACTATTTTAATTTTTTAGTCTATTTATCATCATTAATAATTATTTTTTATTTTTTTATTATATCACCGGTTCGACCAGTGACCCAGTGGTTGAACCAGAAACCCATTGACCCGGTCCCTTTTCCGGGTTGATGTCCGGGCTAGGTTTTAAAACTATGGTTCAACGTTATCACCACAAGAGTGGAACTTGACTTTATCAAGCTATCTTATAAGCATTAGCCACATAGCAAAATGAGAGACAAACTTCGAAGTATTAAAGCATATTGGTTTTAGTGTATACAGGCATAAATACTTTTATGTCTGTATGTGTTCACATCTATATGTAACAAGTAACTATTAATGAAATAGAACAAAAAGGTGAGTTTTCTTCACTTCAGCGCCAAACAGTTTGCTTTTACTAATTCTTACAGATAGCGCAATGGAGAAGTATGTAGAATGTCCAAAAAAAGAACAATGACAGAAAATTCATATGAACTATAAAAGGTTTGAAATATACAATGTCTGACTCTATTTCAAGGTTGTAAGTAAAGTTTCATTAGACTCTCAATACCAATATAACATTCACCAAACAATCAAAATTAAAAACTCATAGTATTCCAAAGATAAAACTACTTTATTTACCTTGGAGCCCTAAGAGCGCAGCGTTAAGCTCTTAGAAGTACTACTACAACATGAGCCAGCATTCCCCACCCTTCAACCTCCTCTCTAAACTCCATCTCAGAAACACACAAAATTTTCAATTCTATCTCAAACTTTCTACTTTTTTAACACCCAACATAAGCCAAGTCACCCATTAGTTAACGATTTATTCTCATAAATTGCACACTAATACTCACAGTTGAGACCTACCGAATAACAAGCTCCCTTCAAAAAATTAAACATCAGCCCCTAATCTATGACCAAAGTAACAAAGTAAAATTTAAAAATTAACACAATGAATAGGATCCAGAGAACAGAAAAGAGATCTGAGACCCGGCCTTTGGAAAGGCTGTGGTTGATTAGAGATTAACGAGTTTCCATACTAGAGAAAGAAAGATTTAGGTATATCATGGCTTGGGAGAGGTATCAAAAAAAGAAGAATTAGGTACATCATGGCTCAGGGGAGGTAAGAAAGAGTTAGGTACGTCATGGCATAGGCATATCCTCTATTCATGACACAAATATTAGAAAAAACTTTGCATGACACATTAACAAGGTGATATTATACTATTAGTCCATCTTCAAATAACTCTCTCTCTCTCTCTCTCTCTCTCTCTCTCTCTCTGACACTAACAAGCACACTGATGTGCACACTATAAATAAAGATAGTGCTTGTGGTTTTCAGTCATAATGATTTGCTTTACATCACTTTTACTTGATCGGTCGAAGCAGAAAGAGAGAAAAAATAAGGAAGCCATGATGAGCGGGAAGAGCAGCAAAATTATGATCACTGTCTTGGTCGTTACGTTCATGTTGTTGATGGTTTCTGCTGTGCCTAATAGGGCTGGACAGGTCACAAACTTTGAATCAAAATGCATGGGTTCTTGCCTGCAAAACTATTGCATTGGCCATGAAGGTTATGTCAAATGCAGTACACAATGCGCTCTGCATTGCGCAAATTAATGTGTCCATAGTCAAGACCTGTACCGAATGATAAAGCTAAAGGGCAGTGCGAAGCTGTAGTCATGTTATCTCAAAATAAAGCTGCCTTCCATTAGGCATTATGTTTTAGTTTAAGGCTGTCCGTCGCTTACTTTGTTCTCTCGTACATAGCATTGGCATTAGCATGTCTGTGCCTTGAGTCCTCCTCCTTAAGTCTGTAGTGTGTTCTTTGGCAATGTTGTGCTGTGGTTGTGCTCTCCAATTAGTTGTCTGGCTGGTGTGGTGAGTCAGTTTGTGTCTTTTCTAATATTTCATCTTACTTCTTATTAATAAAGTTCTTACATATTTGCAAGAGATGTAAGGCTACACTGAAAATACACGGATTCACTCAGCCGGGGGCCTCTTCCTCTTCCCGCAAGATTCTATATTTTATGAATTTTTTTCTTATTTTATCTGTGTTTATCACTTTGAACAATGATGTTACATATAATAATTGCACAAGCAAAATACGGTGTTGCAAATGTGCTACAAATGGGGGAAAATTGAAGGCTTACCATGCCAAAGTGAATGCAAGCTTTTCATGGCCATGGACACCAATCTTTTCTCATTTGTTTCACAACATTATGCTCTTAGAGGCATTGAATCCTCATGAGTCTTTAACCTTTTCTTTAAACCATCCCCTTAGCAACAAAAAACATTTTTCAACCTCTTCCCATCCACCTTGTCCAGATCCTCTCCATGACATAAACTACTTTGTTCCATCTCATTCTTCTGGCTACCTATGTAACTTGAGTTATTTTTTTTTGAACGGGAACTTGAGTTACTTCAAAATTCTTGTTTAGGGTTATTTATTCTCTTTCCTATTCTTCTTTTCTTGTGGAGATGGGTGATGTATTTCAAGCTCATTCTTTTAAAAGATCATACAAAAAATTATCATTGCCTGTTCTGTAAGCACAGATCTAAAAAAAAATCTGAAGATGTTTTATTTTTGATTGCCCAGCAAAGTTGGAAAAAAAAAACTCTTATAATCAGCCCATGATTGTGACCACAACAGGGGAATTCAGACTTAACATGACCATCCTAAACACTATCCCCATAAAAGACTTAAATCTTTTCATGGACCACAGTAATAGACATCTAAACTGCCCCATCCCATCCACCCCTCACCAAAAAAAAAAAAAAACAAAAGCCAGCAAGCAAAATGCAATCACTTATAAATGAATTGGCCAGATTAGGGGGGCTAACAATTTACAAGCTAAATCCCAATGCCGAGATTGTGCTGTGGATATAAGACCTTATAAGATGCTAATGCCACTCGGCACTGCCTACCAGAGCATAAAACATGAAAACAGGCATATCATGCAGATAATGCAATCAAAAGCACATAAAACGCTCGTAAAAAGAACACTGGAGGAAAGTTTTAGTCCCTTATAAACATATATGCACATATTGATCTGATATTAGTGTATAAATCTATAGTTCAGGACTCAAATTTCCAGAGAAAAGTGAAACACGTTGGGAGAAAACCACTAAATAACAACAAAAACACTTAAATTGTGCCCTTGATTCTGTGTGTCTTTCATAAAAACAATGAACACACGTAAAAGACAAATATGCTTTCAGTATTGCAAATTCATAACAGTGATAAAAGCAGGGGAGAATTATTGAAGGCTTACCATGTAGAAGAGCAGCCAAACTTCCCATAGGCATGGACTCATACACAATAAGCTTCTCATCTCTGCCATAGTAGTATGCTCTTAGAGGCACCAAATTCTCATGAACCAACGCTCCCAGTGCTTCAACATTCTCTCTAAATTCTCTCTCAGAAACAACAACATTTTTCAATCTTTTCACTACTACCTCAATCCCACCCTCCAAATATGCCTTGTAAGTAGTCCCAACTGTCCCCCTCCCCAATACCTCAGCTGAAGCCGTCAATAAATCCTCCAAAATAAGTACCTCAGCCCCATCCCCAAAACTCACCATCCCATCATTCCCTCTATTCTTAACCACATTCCCCACCCTCACTCTCATTGCCGCCATATTGGAAAACCCATTATCGAATTCATGATTTTCCCTTACTATATCCGTTCTACGTCTCCGATTATCATGCTCCGGTAGCTTCACAGGCGATGGTGGAAAAGGCGACGTCACGACCCGCCTTCCATCTTCTCCATTTCTGTATTTTCTCCACAAAATGAA
The DNA here is from genome assembly GCA_963454935.2 of Ilex paraguariensis. NCBI lineage: Eukaryota > Viridiplantae > Streptophyta > Magnoliopsida > Aquifoliales > Aquifoliaceae > Ilex > Ilex paraguariensis. Next base: position 904,028 of record CAUOFW020005946.1, read on the forward strand.
CAAANAAAAAAAAAAAAAACAAAAGCCAGCAAGCAAAATGCAATCACTTATAAATGAATTGGCCAGATTAGGGGGGCTAACAATTTACAAGCTAAATCCCAATGCCGAGATTGTGCTGTGGATATAAGACCTTATAAGATGCTAATGCCACTCGGCACTGCCTACCAGAGCATAAAACATGAAAACAGGCATATCATGCAGATAATGCAATCAAAAGCACATAAAACGCTCGTAAAAAGAACACTGGAGGAAAGTTTTAGTCCCTTATAAACATATATGCACATATTGATCTGATATTAGTGTATAAATCTATAGTTCAGGACTCAAATTTCCAGAGAAAAGTGAAACACGTTGGGAGAAAACCACTAAATAACAACAAAAACACTTAAATTGTGCCCTTGATTCTGTNTTCAGGACTCAAATTTCCAGAGAAAAGTGAAACACGTTGGGAGAAAACCACTAAATGACAACAAAAACACTTAAATTGTGCCCTTGATTCTGTGTGTCTTTCATAAAAACAATGAACACACGTAAAAGACAAATATGCTTTCAGTATTGCAAATTCATAACAGTGATAAAAGCAGGGGAGAATTATTGAAGGCTTACCATGTAGAAGAGCAGCCAAACTTCCCATAGGCATGGACTCATACACAATAAGCTTCTCATCTCTGCCATAGTAGTATGCTCTTAGAGGCACCAAATTCTCATGAACCAACGCTCCCAGTGCTTCAACATTCTCTCTAAATTCTCTCTCAGAAACAACAACATTTTTCAATCTTTTCACTACTACCTCAATCCCACCCTCCAAATATGCCTTGTAAGTAGTCCCAACTGTCCCCCTCCCCAATACCTCAGCTGAAGCCGTCAATAAATCCTCCAAACTAAGTACCTCAGCCCCATCCCCAAAACTCACCATCCCATCATTCCCTCTATTCTTAACCACATTTCCCACCCTCACTCTCATTGCCGCCATATTGGAAAACCCATTATCGAATTCATGATTTTCCCTTACTATATCCGTTCTACGTCTCCGATTATCATGCTCCGGTAGCTTCACAGGCGATGGTGGAAAAGGCGACGTCACGACCCGCCTTCCATCTTCTCCATTTCTGTATTTTCTCCACAAAATGAACAAAATCAAAATCACCAAAAGAAATCCAATCACCGATCCAATAACGATCCCGGCAATTGCTCCACCGGAAAGTTTATTTCCTCCATTGGAACAAGAATCTAGGGGTGATCCACATAGCGAATTTCCTAGAAAAGAATTGGTAGAAAATCTCCCTAACCTAGATGGAATAGAACCGTTCAATCTATTAAACGAAACGTTGAACTCTCTAAGCGATGAGAGATTCTCAAGCTGAGGAAGTGATCCAGTGAGTTGGTTGTTTTCCAAGTAAAGAGTTCTCAAACGGGTCAGGTTATTAAATTCAGGAGATATCTCACCCACAAAGTTGTTCCCGGCAAGGTCTAACCGTAACAGATTATTCAACCCAAACAAACTCGCCGGAATTCCGCCGGAGAAGTCGTTCTCGTGCAAGATAAGGTTTCTTAACTCGACGCATGAGCCCAAGTCCGAAGGTAGTGCTCCTGAGAGAGAATTACGTCGGAGGCTAAGAACACGGAGTTGGGTCAGGTTCCCGATAGAGTTCACCGGGACCTGGCCTCTAAGCCCGTCGCCGGGCAGGCGGAGTTCGGTTACACGGTTTATGGCGGCGTCGCAAGTAACTCCTACCCATGAACATGTAGTGTTGTTGAGGTCCCAGAAACGAGTGATGCCACCCACGGCAGAACTCAGGCGGAGAAGGGCGGCTCTGTCAGCAACGAGGTCGGAATCTATGGCGGAAAGGAAAGAAACGAAAAGGGTAAAAAGTAGAGGAAGAATAGGAGAGTATGAGATCATTTGTGGCAATGTTTTTGGGGGAGGGAGAAAGATTTTGGTTTGGTTGTGAGATTTCAGAAGAGGATTTGGTTGTTTTCTGGAGTCATGGTCTTTGTTTCTTCTTCGTCTTCTTCGGCGTGGACTCAACGGTGCCTAAAAGTGGGAGCCATCAAGATTATTCCAGCGCCATTTTTGAATTTATGTGGAGATTCTATTGTCAGACTGTTTCAACGCTGCTTCGAAAAGTATCAAGTTTTGAATTTTCATAGATTTAGCTTTCCCAGTTTCAAACTGTTCCTACTGGTTTATGATTNGGGGGGGGGGGGGGTAAAAACATGAATGACATATTAACCAATTAGTATAATTATTTTTTTTCCACAGCTCTATTAATTAAGGCTAAATGAGCTATTATTTTGATATAATTTTATTTTTTTTAATTTCAAACATGAGAAAGGTATAGGATACAAAATTTAATTATAATATGACTCATTGAAAATAAAAATGACTAAGACTATTTTACAAAATTATTAAAACTTAAAAGGGACAATGCAATAAATTCAAGATAGTTACATATTCTTTAACACTTCATAATTTCATATGGAGGGTATACGAAGATATTCCTAAAAGTTAGTGGGGGCAAGGGTCCCTTGCCCCTCCTTCTAAGGGGGTTCTGCCATTGGAGGGAGGGAAATGGGATGGGAGCTTCCAAGAAAAGGGTAGATGGGGGGTTTCATCGAAAGTTGTGGTCCGAAAAGGGTGGTTTTGATTGATTATGATTAACTTTTTTTGACTAATTTTAACTAATTATTTTTTTTTAATTTTAATCAAGATTTTGAAGGACAAATGAATTTAACTTGAAAATGGGATCTTGGTGTTATTTTGGCAAAACTCAAGCTATTGAAGTGCAATTTATCTCCCCCCCCCCCCCAACCACCCCAAAAAAAAAAGAAAAAAAAAAGAAAAAGAAACCAAGAGTGTTTCCACTTGGGATACACCAAGTCTTCAACCAGGATCCACATTATAGTAGGTCAACTAGTCAATGATCGACATTTTTTCCTTTGCCTTTTGTACAAGAGAATACATGTATCTAATAATAAGATAAGAATGAGGTTAGAATTTTTATCTCTTTTATATATACTAATTATTATCCGTATCTAAAGGTACTATATTACTTATAAAATTTTAACACACAAAAATAAAATACTTGAATAATTATAAGTTTATAACACGTAGCGATTAGATTGGTTTTAAATATTTATTGTTGGTGCAATTGATATTTTATTTTTTTGTATTGNTAAGTTTATAACACGTAGCGATTAGATTGGTTTTAAATATTTATTGTTGGTGCAATTGATATCTTATTTTTTTGTATTGGTCATTTATTTTTTTTTAATTACTGATTAACTTAGGCTTTAATTTTTTTTTTTTAATTTTTTAAGAATTATAGGTTTTCATACAATAATAATTTATTTTTTGTATGAATAATAACTTGATGATTTTACTTATGGATTATAAAGACAATTTAAGTTTCATTGATTGATAAGAAGTAAGAAGTAAACATCAACTATCAGTACTAAGATGTGTGATAAGAAAATCTACTTATAGTGTATTTTAAGTATGAATCCGTTTGTAATAAGAATGATGGAAAATTATATAGTAAGTATATAATAGTTTTTAATGAAATACTATACCAAACGTTTTGAAAAAATTGATATACAAAATTACTTACATGTCCAAAAATGGTGACATTGTCTATTTGGGTACTGTTTTTTGTGTTGCAGTGATGGTGTGTATGCGGTTATTGGAGTCAAATGTTAAACTGTCAAACTTTGAAAAAAAAAACACTACACTTAGAGATATTATGTATTTTATGTGTGTTTAATAGAAATAAGGTACAAACAATACACGTTTAACATATAACATTTAAATCATTTAATTTAAAATGAATTTCATCTGAATTGTTATTATGTTTTTTCAAATTTAAGATAGAGATGTATGAGAGATAGGAGTGTAGAGATTTATGATAAGAGGCTTTTTCATGGGTGGAAAAAGAAATTCAAGACTAACCGTAGACCGTTGGATCAAAATTTTTGAGATAATTTGAACCGTCTTTTATGTTGGGATTACGTTGTCTGTTACATGTGTTTATGTTTTGTCTTAAAACGATCTGGATCTCTCTTTATCTTTTGGATTTAAACTTCGTTCTACTTTATTATATAAATATACTAGTCATAACTCATGCCTGAAGGTATGATGAAATATAAAATTCAAGCGTTCAAAAAATTTATCCCACTATATTAAATAATAATTTTTATTTTCTTCATTTCTTTAATTACATCATTTAAAATCTATGTTTATCCATTATTTACTTAAAAATATCGACAATTTTTTTTCAAAATATGTAATCTGATAAAATTTTCTCAACATATGTATACTATCGTATATGGATAATATTTGAAATAAAAAACATATTAAACTATAAATTAATCAAATATTAAAATAATTGGGCATGTGATAGAAATGAGTGATGTGATATTTTTTGGGGAAAAAATATGTAGGAGATAAGATTCAACTTGTTAGCTATCTTATTATATAGATATAGATATAGAAGAGATGAAATAATGTGTTTAAAATGTCTAATAGATAAGAGAAAGAGACAGAGAGAGTTATATGAGAGATATGAGTATTGGAGTTAAGTCTAATTATGATCGTCTGATCAGTATTTATGAGATGATCTGAACCGTCTTTTATGTTGGAATTACGTTGGTATGTTGGATGTGTCTATGTTTTGTCTCAAAACAATCTGAACATCTCTTTGTCTTTTGGATTCAAATTTCGTTCTAATTTATTATATAAACTAGTCATTGTCCGTCCCTGAAGACACTATATTACTTATAATATTTCAACACACAAAGATAGAATATTTGAATAATTTCAACACATAGTGATTAGATTGGTTTTGAACATTTTTTGATTGTGCTATCGGTATCTTATTTTTTTTGTATTTGTCACTTTTTTTTTTTAATTGGTGATTAACTTGGACTTTGAATTTTTTTTTAATTTTCTAAGAACTATAGGTTTTCATACAAGAGTGATTTATTTTTGGTATGAATAATAACTTGATGATTTTATTTATGAATTAAAAAGACAATTTAAACTTCATTGATTGATAAAAAGTAAGAAGTAAACATCAATCATCGGTGTTAAGATGCATGATCAGAAGANACTTGATGATTTTATTTATGAATTAAAAAGACAATTTAAACTTCATTGATTGATAAGAAGTAAGAAGTAAACATCAATCATCGGTGTTAAGATGCATGATCAGAAAATCTACTTATAGTATACTATAGGTATGAATCAGTTTTTAATAAGAAGGATGAAAAATTATATAGTACGTATATAATTGTTTTTAATGAAATATTATATCAAAGGTTTTGAAAAAATCGATATACTAAATAATTTTCATGTCCAAAAATGGTGACATTATCCATTTGGATACTGATTTTTGTGTTGTAGTGACGATGTGTATGTGGTTATTGAAGTCAAATGTTAAACTGTCAAATTTTGAAAAAGAAGCACTAAACTTAGAGATATTATGTATTTTATGTGTGTTTAAATAAAATATTTTTAATTTTATGTAAAATTTTATCATAAAATTAAAAATTAAATAAAACCAACCTAAATCAAGGTACAAGCAATATACTTTTAACATATAACATTTAGATCATTTAATTTAAAATCAATTCAATTTGAATTGTTATTGTGTTTTTTCAAATTTAAGGTAGAGATAGGAGTGTAGAGTCTTACGATATGAGGCTTCTTCATGGGTGGGAAAAGAAATTCAGGATTAACTGTAGACCATTATATTAAAATTTTGAGATGATCAGAATAATATTTTATGTTAAGATTACATTGTCCATTGGATGTGTTTATGCTTTAGCTTAAAATAATCTGGACCTTTATTTGTTTTTTGGATTAAAACTTCGTTCTACTTTATTATATAGATACATATATTTAAAAATATCACATCATTAAATTCTATTATATGTTTAATTATTTAATATTTAATTAATTTATAATTTAGCACAATTTTATTTCATACATTGTCTATACACAAAATAGTATACATGTGTTGAATTTTTTTTTATCGAATTATGTATTTTGATAAAATTTTGACATTATTTTTAAAAAATAATAAATAAAAATTAATTTTAAATGATATAATTAAAGAAACGAAGAAATAAAAAATTGTTATTAGATATAATAGAATCAATTTTTTAAATGCTCGAATCTTATTTTTCCATGTACCTTCAAGCATAAGTTTTAGCTAGTTATCTTATAAGTAAGATATTTTTTTTCACCCCCAACAACCTTAAAATAGGGAAAAAAAACTCACAAAATTCCCATAACTTCAAAAACATTTTTATTAAACAAGTCACAGGCACATCTAACTTTATTTGGTGAATTCGCTGGAGGAAAAATATTATGATACGTTTGAGCAATATTACACAAATTTAAAAAATCTAATTGATGATATAGTTGTTATATTTGTCATTGATTTAACTGTGAATCTCAATTTTCAATGGATTTCACTATTTATTTGATGGTAATGATTCATCAAATTAAAATTATAAATTAATTTTTTAAATCTATTTAACATTTCCCTTCACATTTCCACCAGTCTCACTGTTATATCATCTAGACTTTGACAAAGGTGAATGCATGTTCTGTACCTTCCTCGTCCCTAGAAAATATTCATTACAACAGTAATACCACATGGTAAATTAACGTGGTATCATCAATTAATAATACTAAAATAAATAAACAAATCGATCCTATAAAAATTAATAACTATCATGTTATCTAAATAAATAACTACTTACTCTTTTGTCATATAAGTCCTAAGTATGGAATAAATATTGAATGTAACGGTGATACCATGTTACCATTGATGATATGATATCATCAACCAATAATAAAATCCCAAATAAAAAAGGTGAATCTCACTTGAGCTTACATGATAGATGAGTGGGGAGTTATTTGCTTACATGACAAGTTAATTATTGATTTTTGTGGGGTCCATCTATTTATTTGTTTTATTATTATTGGTTGGTAATACCATATCACCTTACCACGTGATATCGTTGCTGTAATGAATATTTTCTCCTAAGTACGGTTCACCATACCAATTTAAAATTCTATTATTGGCCGGTGGTACGATGACATGGCTGATAATACGATGGAGTAATATTATTTGGACTTAAAAATTTAATCTAATTTACTGACATAATAATATGACTTCAATGGAACTATTGGATCAATACAAAGTTTCAATATTTGATAGGCCCCACAAATAAACCAAAGTTCATAGTAAATTAAGTCAATAAATTAGGTCCAACAACATTACTCTAATATGATGACATAAAATCTCAGTTGCATTCAATATTTACTCCCTTGTCACCATGGAAGGAGATGGAAAAGTATAGAAAGGAGCAAAGTGAAAGGGAATTTGTTTTCCATTCAAACTCCTCTAGACGCGTGAGAAAATAGGTGATGGTTTGGTTGACTGAGGAAAAGACTAAATAGTCCGTTTGTACCATTAAAAAGTAAAAAATTATAGAAAAATAAAAAAAATAAGAGATCGGGATAGATATAATGATATTATGTTTGGTTATAAAAGAAAAATAGAAGAATTCTTCTTTCTTATAACTTATTCAAATTCATTCCTCCAAAATTTGACAAAAAAATGGAAGAAAAATAAATTTTATGCGTTAAAATATAAGTTATTTACTTTTATATACCGTACTTTTACTTTTGTATTGGTTCTTTACTTTGTTTCTTTTAATGCTTTCATCGATCCTACCGAACACGTCATTAGTTAAAATGTTGAAACTAGACTTGGATCTCGTTTTGGGTTGAGTTGTGGGTGTCTCTTCTGTGCAGGTTCTCTTTTAGTCCTTTTTTAAGTGATTCTTCCTTGACTAATGTGGTTGTAGTTTGTCGAGTGCATATGACTGTAACTGAATTAATCATTGAATCGAAAAGGACAAACGTTTTAATAAGAAAAAATGGTTGCAAGGTTGCAGTAATTTGTGAACAAGTATGGAGGATTAAACTTACACAACTTTGAGAAATATTAATAGCTATAGTACTATAACAAGAGGGATGTTTAATACATTTCGGGAGCGATGGCCCTGTTCGTCCCTTAGATCCATTATTATTCGACTCAATCCATGCTTATCTTTCGAGCAAAATTGGAGGGGAGAGAGAAAAATTATATCCTCTCCAAATAACTTCCAAACATAGCATTGTTTGATAGACAAGAGATTTAACGTTTTCACTAATATCANGAGGGGAGAGAGAAAAATTATATCCTCTCCAAATAACTTCCAAACATAGCATTGTTCGATAGACAAGAGATTAAGGTTTTCACTAATATTAGGTTCACACAATTATCTCAATTCTGAATCATCTACTGGATCCTTGTTCAATTCATTCCACACTTACCTTTCAAACAGTAACTAACCAACAATAGCAAAAACAACAACAACAGCCAGAACACCATTAAAGGAGGAAAGTGGGGCAAAAAACCATTCTCTCATTTCCCAACACTTTTGAATAAAGTTGTATTAGAAGGACAAGAGATTATAATCTTTTCCTGTATTAAGTTCATTCGCTTTTCTGACTGCTAGATCATCTACCCTCAATTGTTGGAGAATCTATTTAGATAAAAATTGAATCTTTAATTAAATTCACGACAATTTAACATTCAGATANGGGGCAAAAAACCATTCTCTCATTTCCCAACACTTTTGAATAAAGTTGTATTAGAAAGACAAGAGATTATAATATTTTCCTGTATTAAGTTCATTCGCTTTTCTGACTGCTAGATGATCTACCATCAATTGTTGGAGAATCTATTTAGATAAAAATTGAATCTTTAATTAAATTCACAACAATTTAGCATTCAGAGAATTGAGGGAATCTATTGAAGAGAATATAAGAAACATTCAAGCTTATATAATTGTTTCATTATTACAAGAAAAGTTAAACCCATGATAAGGAGTTTGTCACATAGAATAAACTGTAGCAAATTGTTTGTAGCCAAAAAGTCAATCACAATATCAAATTCCCTCAGATGAGAGAAACAACAAACCAAACTAGGCTAGTGGATGAAGCCATGTGAGATAAAGCAGGGCCTCTATACTGCTTGCCATGTGCCAGAAAGCAGCACAGAATGGGGAATGTGTTGTTTAGGATTACTTTTATGCCTAAGGATTGCATTACTCCATTTGGGTTTTCAATAAAGAGCAGAGAAGGATAAGGAAAAAAAACATTGGAATTTTTCAACAAAGAGCACAGGACATACAAGAAGAAAACAAGTAACCAACTAGACAACAAAGGAAGCAGTTAAGCCATTATAGACAGTAATGCATCAAGCATTTGTAAGAAGTGGTGACACTTTATAACCAACATTCAAGCTCAAATTGGGAATATAAAATTATAAAAGCATAACAGAAAGAGAAATCAATAGTTCCATTATATAAACAATAGTCTGACATTAGTCGTAAAAGTGTAAAAGTGAATCACGGAGAGGACCCTGGCCCTTCAAAATCAAAACAAAAGTATATAGCTAATCAGGGGTGTTTATGGGCCAAGTAGGCCCACGGGTTCTGTTAACTGGTTTGACAAAAATAGGCTCGAAACCTGATAGTTAGTCGCCCGAATCCGAATCTAATATTCTTTAAGAGATGACTTGAGTTGGCCTTCAAACTCCTTACCCGGCCCAAAATCCAACCCATGAGCCCATCCACACAAAAAGTTGTTCAAACTTGACCCAAGAGCCCACCCGTCCTTCCACCTAATTGTTTGAAAAAAAATTGACCATTAAAACTTTGAAAGTTTACCATTGAAAGTTTGGTAGCAATATATGATTCTACTTTATTTAAATAATATTATTTATTATTTACTTTTTGTTTATTTTCAATCTATTTTTAATTTAAAAAATATAATTTACAAAAATATTATGTTGAAAACTTTTTAAATGAACGTGTATATATATAAAAAAACAGCCCGCCTAATAGGCCCTCCTAATGAGTAACGGCTCGGCCCGCCCAATAATTCGTCTAGGTAAGGGCTTGAACTTATCCAATCCAAACTTGGACCTATCCAATCCAGGCTTGAATCGAAAAAAATTATGCCGGGTGTTCAAAATTTCAATTATTTGCATATTTCAACCCTACTCGATCTTACCGATCAGTTATCGCAAAAAATCGGATAAGCCAATTTAAGAATTTTTGGTGTGCCGCAAAAATCGAATAGGATTGTAGAACACTCGACCCTAAAATTCTCTGTGTGTGTTAATGTGTGTAGAAATCCTAAAATCCCTACGCCTCCTCCTTTTTCTTAGCATTAGACCCAATTATGATGTATTTATGTTTATGACTTTTTAATTGTGTTTTATTATAATTGTTTATGTATTATTAAATTTATTGTGTTTTCTTTAGTATTATTGGTTTATTGTGTTGGTTAATTGGTGTAAGTTATTTAATTAAATTGTTAAAATGATCAAAAAATTAATAATTAAAAAATATGTGTTCACTCAATTTTCTACCTAATTGTTTTGGACAAAATTCAGATAAGAATAACACATTTGATCGGGTAGGGTAGACTAAGAAATAATTTTTTTTGCAAAGTATATGATAGAAAAATAAAATACCATAATTCCCATCGGTAGGATAGGGTGAACACCCCTAGTGACCTTATCATTAGTTTGATAGTGGACCTCTCTATTAGTTAAGACTCACTATCAATTCAATGGTTATGATCTACCATGTCACCAAAAAAAACTCAATAAATTAAGTAAAAAAACATTTTCCTTAAAAAAAATACCTGACAGTTCCAAATTGCAAATCGCAATTTAGGTTCCTCTCCTATGATTTTTTCGATGTAAGATTCTTGCGTTGACCCTTGTCAAAATAGATATAATGGAGGATGAGAGGAAAAAAAGGATGAAAATAGTTGAGCACTAGAGGTATAAGGGTCCGTGGTGATTATTAACTCTCCACATCGGGTCACATTACTTTTGAGAGTCGGGTCTGGATCAAACGAATTTTCATGTATATCCCACATCTTTTAGCACAGCAAAGCTATCCGACACGGGATAGCCCACTCCCCTCCCCCCCCAACGCTCCCGTATGATATACCTACCTACAAGTTCTACGTGGTAAAATGCATCACTCAAAACAGGTTCAAGGGAATAACCATTTGTTCTCTATACATATCCCAGCAAATGCATGGCAGTCTTACCGTGTTGTAGTCTAATCAGAAAGTTAATTTGAATGAAGTCGATTCTTTTTTAGATATCAAAATCCAATCAAATTGATGAATTTATTTTTCTATTCAGGTATCTCACTCAAAAAATAAAAAAAAATAAAATTTGATAATAAAGTAGCCTAACATGAAAGTCCAAATCTTTGATTTGTCCTACCCTACTCTCCACCCTACTACAATCCTATTGGTCTAAGACTCTTTCTTCTTACCCGATTCACTTATTTGCTAATCACAAAAGCTCTTCTTTATTTTTCTACCCCTCCATTTTTCTTTTCCTCAATAACATAATATGTCCTTCAAGAGAAACAAATTGTAAATTCAAACAAATTGTAAATTCAAACGTTTTAAAAATCTCTTCAGAAAAAATCCACTTTTACAAAATAAGATCCATTTAAATTAGCGATGATCTAACATTACAACAAAATTATTATAGAGAGGATTTCACTACATAAATAATGAATGACAACATACATATAAATATACTTTCCCATAAAAAAAAATGTAATCCACACACAAAAATAGACAAGGATGACCAAGTGCCATTAAATTTTAAAAAGACAAAACAATATTCATTAACTCAATTTATCTTAAAACATTCCAAAAAAAAATAAAAAATAAAACAAAAAATCTAGTAAGATCAAAAGAGAAACCCTAGAGCAACAAAAAAAATCCCCAACTTCTCCGAAACCTATCAATCTTGACTATTCAACTTCTCGATCCTCTGATTCAACTGCTCAGCTTTCAAAACCAGAAGGGTCACAGAATACAACAGCCAATAGAACATCAACGCCGCAACAATCAACAGAGCATTGCGCTGGCTCTTCATGATCGATTTCTGGTGCCGCAACTGCTCCGTCGGAGTACAAGATCCGGGCGATTCGCAAGAGGGTCGGGTCTCGTACTTCCAGTAGATGTCCATGAGCAAGAACAGGCAAAAGGGTACGACAGCCAGGAATGGCTTGAGGAGGTTCCGGGTTATTGAGATTAGGCCTCTACGCAGGCCATCGATGCCGGGGAGGGTTAAAAGGAGGACCATAATTGCCTCTGCGGCCGCGGCGTAGCCCAGTACTACCCATTCCAATGCCATTTTTGAGGTTTGTGAGATTTGGTACAGGTTTGGATCTGCAATGTTGTGCGTGTGTGAGATAGAGAGAGAGAGAGAGAGGAGCGACTGGTTCGTTATATCGGAGGAGAGAGAAGGAATCGGCTAAAAGTGCAAAATGCTCACAGGTGGCAAACAATGAGAACATATACCAAACCACGTGGAGGAAGATGGGTGCATGGGTTGAGAGTATTTCAAACTGTGTCTGATATGCTTCAACATTCCCATTTTTGCTTTAATTTAGTAAATTCCCCTACAGGATCCTAATAGGTTAAAGGTCCAAATATCATTTCTAAGACTGCAATAAAATCATTTCAAAATTGGACGTGACTGGACTCCTTTAAACCACCATACCAAGATAGGCCCTTCCTTCCATATGAAAAAAGGCTATTCGAAGCCTTTGGTCATTGAGTGTTTTGTAATACTCAAAAAATTGTTTTATCTTTTGAATCCATTCATCCGGATTAGTACCATCAAATTTAAAAAAATTCAACCTTAAGGACCTAGCTTGAATTCCCCCATTTCCCTCAAGTAATGGAATGTTACTAACCTTAGAGTTGGAAGAACCTTCCTTAGAATTGTGATGTGCTGCTAAAGTCTCATACCTAGATGTCAGATTATTGCTCTGTTTGAGTATTGCGGCTAACATCTCCTTCTGATGCTCTTGTTCTTCACGCAGGTGGGTGTTCTCTCCTTTCAGTGCTGCCAAAGCTTCAGTGATCTGCGCATGCCTAGTACTCTCAACCATTGTCTCAAAACCAAGGCTCTGATACCACTATAATACCTATAAAATTACGTAATCAAAGTGACTAAATTGTTTATGGTAATTCGAGGTTACCAGGCCTCCTTTTGATATTCTGTAAATTGAATAAATGCTTCCCCTCCTTTTGATTGAATAGTCACAAACATAAATAGGCCGGGTGATAACTGACCACTACGCGACGGGGGCATTGCTCAGTAAATACGGACTAAAACAATTGATTCAAACAAACTACAGGGACTCAATAACTACCCACTAGCCTTTCGGCCCACTTACAAGGACTCAATCAACGAAATAAAAAGCAAAGTAAAATGACACAACTTTAGCACCATTAGAAAAACATCGAATAACAAGGGTCTGGATCCCTCGCACATAAAATGAGCACGTAGGAAACAAAAAAAAACAAAGACATAAAGATAGGATTTCTTGTTGAATCAAGGTAGAGTTTTCTTTTCCTTTCTGATCATTGAAGCTAGGGCTAGATACATGTAAATTTTGACTCGTACTAGTATAAATATTATGGATATGCGATGGTTTTTGATTTTCTTGAAAAAGTATGATGCAATCTTGTTGAAAAATATCTAATTTACATTCCCCGTGCATTTTGAGTTCACAAACTCTAGATCTTTGAATGATAAATAATCGAGTGTTTATTTACGATCTCATAATTTCATTATTCTCTTACTTATTTATGACTACCAAAATATCGTTTGATTCATTACTTGATTTGATTTTCTAAATTATTGGTTTGATGAACTTGAATATACCCGACCTATAATATAGTGTGTAGACGAATTTTTTTTCCCTTGAGGGGTATCAAGACTTTCTACCATTCTTAGTAGATGTGTTTGGCTCCTTTTGGGTTCTAAGGGTTCCCACTATTTGTTCATGTGGACTGAGGCAGAGGTTTAATAAACGACTTTCATTTCTTGCGGGTTTCCTACCACTAGGGAGAATTAATTAGATATTGATGCATTAATATCGATTTTTCCTAAAGTCCTCCGGGAGATTGATATGATTTGCGATTTTGATGTTGGGGAACATATACATTTCGTAATTCTTGCTAATCAAACATTTTACTTTGTTTACTATATTCTTCAATTATCCTACTGTATACATAATAAATTTATGACATCTTTATGAATTAAAATTTTTTATTCAAAAGTCATATATTTACTTTGGAAATTGTGGCCTATCTATTTTTCCTGATTTTTCTAAACCTCGTTTAGGATGGAATTTTTTTTTTCTACCAAGCTAGTTGTGTTCATCTTTTGATTTAATATTTTTTAGATTTGAGTTTGGAGCTAGAGACAGGTCTAAGTGAGGACCCAGAGTTGGATTTGAAAAAGGATCAATATTTCAATCCGGAAGTTTATGTTTGAAGAACGTCTATTTAGTTTCATTTCAGAATTTTTTAATGTTTAGCTAAGATTCATGAATTTTTAGATTTGAGTTAGTTAGGTGACAATATCATTGTTTAGGATTTGTGGTTGTAACTTTTTGTTAGATTGTGTATTGTAATTGGCTAAATTCGTGAAGTTTATGTAAATCTCAATCAAATACCATAGTCATCAAGCTTCAAAGATCAAGATCTAAAAGCAAGAAATGAAGGGAAGGAGATCAAGCTACATCAAAATCACTCTGATGCACCATTAAGTTTGGAACAAAGGTAATAACCTTAGAAACCTAGATCATCTTATTTAATTTTAAATTTATAATGATTAAGGTGAATAAAATAGAATTTGAAATATCCAAAAATGACTCGTAAGGTTTTTCTTTCAATTGGTCTTAAAAATTAGTATTGTAATTACCCTAATTCCTAAAGGGTATATGGGATAAACTATAATATATTTAAATTTCAATAATCACGAACAACCAACACATCCTTTTGTTTATCCTTCGAGTGCATTCATTTTTATGTGATTTATCTTCCTTATTTGTCGTGTCTTGTGTCACACATACATGTGTTCCCCTTTTGAAGGTCATAATATCTATAGCTTTATTTGCTTAAGTAAGTTAAGGAATATACAAAGCTTTCCACTATGTTGTTGACACTAATTCAAATTTATTGTATGAAACTTTCATCATGCATGGCCCCATAGGCAGAGAGAGAGAGAGAGGGGGGAAAAAGGATTAGAGTAATGGTGCAAAGAGACTAGATTTGTACTAACCCACCTTAATGAAAATCCCCACAAGCCAAAAGCATTACCAAAAGCAGAAGATAATGGATGAAAGAGAAGATTGTCCTTCATTCATGAATGTTCCCCTCTGTGATTGTCCTGATCTTCATTTTTTTAACTCCTATTCAATCAATTTCATTCTGTTATTTTTTATTATTTAAATAATGTCAATTTAAAATGCAGTTAAAAGGAGAGAGAATATTTAACTCTTAAATCCATTTCATTCACTTATTTTATTATTATCTAATTAAAAGGGCAGTTAGATTAGAGGAAACATTGTCTCAATCATTTGTATGGTAATCAGCATGGATGTCTGAGTGTCTATTTATATTTTAACATTAGTTTCTTTCTTGTTTTCTTTGAAACAAAGGTCGAACATGGACATGATCATCACTAAGATTTTCTTATTTTAGGTCTTTAGAAAATCTTCTACATTATTCGGGATAGGTCTGATAATTTAGGCACGATTAACAAATCTAACTCGAAATTGTCAAAAAAATTCATAAATTTAAATTTAGTTTTAAGCGAGTGCGGGTGATGAACGGATGAACCTCTTAAGTAGGTTCATTAAATAAATGAATTGTCATTAACCCGACTAACCACGACACATACTCAGTAAAAATGGGTTATACATTGCATGAACTATGAATTAGGTCAACAAATAAATCTAAATAATATTATTGCTAATCTATAGAAGTATCACTTACAAAGAAGAATCATTGATCTACTCTCTGTCGCTCTCTTTTGGTTAGACATGATTATAGGGTGGGAGATGACAAGGTCCGAATTCATAACTTTAATGTCCAACAGGAGAATGATAATTATTAAACTAACAGCTAATCTCTCATTCATCTACTTTGACTGATCGGAAGAAGAAATGATGGGTGTGCCACCAATGACTCTGATGAAGCCTAAAGAATGTTCTGATCAACAGTTATAAAAAAGAAAAAGTGTTCATCTTAAGATGATAAGAATGCTACCTCATTCAATATAATCATGACAATAGAGATAGACTACATAGCATAAGAGCCGTCTTTAGTTCGACTACGTATGTGCCATTCAATCATGACAATATGCAGAATATATAGGAGTCGTTTAGAAGTAGTGTCAGTATCATTCAAAATGGTAATGATTATATGTTTGGATCAACTCTGCAAACAATTGTTAAAATGAGTTTGTCTTTAAATCATTTGTTTGAAAAATTAGAAACACGTTTCTAATAAGATTTTTTCCGATGAATTTTTTTAGACAAAATATAAGACAAATTATAAAATGTAACAACCACCCTTTAGTTCGAGGATTAGAATATGTACTTAATCATCCGATTTATTATATTTGTACTTTATAACTTAGTTAACTCTCGTATCAACAGCAAATTAATCGAAAAATAAAGATAGTTTGTGAGAATTAAACACATGGTTCCGAATCATTATGCATACTTCTCAAAAATCAAAATTTTTAATTAATGTAGGATCAATATCACTATTTCTGTTAATCGAATTCCAAAATAGATGATTGACTCATTATATACTACAAGTAATTGCCGAATATCTTTGGATAACATGGATTCTTCTATCTTAGTAATGTTCTACAATTAAGAAAATTAGTTACTCGTGAATCCATTTCATAGAAGTTCATTAAAATCCTTTTGTGTAAAGCACATTGACTTTGATAATCGCTCAGTAAAGATTGCTTGCAACATAATGATATGAGTTTGGCTACAAGTCATTTGCCTATTAAAGAGATACTCAGAGCACAGCCTCACTACTGTCACAGGGCACCCAATAATAATATTTGATCATGTATGAAGTTTTCTTCTTCTATAAGATTAATTAGAGGTACAGCCCCATGTAAATTTTATACAAATATGAGATCATATGCACTAGAAAAGATGTACAAGATCAAACTACTAACATATAAATAGGTGTTTCAAGAGTCAGGGTGGGCAAGTGGCAAGTGCCCCTCCTAGTCCATAAGAAACTTGAGCTTAGAAAACCCGACTTACAAGGTCTAGATGTTATTCGGTTTTATGAGAAAAATGAAGATATCCTCTAGCAATTGACTTAATTGTTGCTAGATTACTTACCTCGAATTCATGACAGCTACTCCAACATTGAATGAATGGAAAAAAAACAATAAGAGAATGAATACACACACACACACATATATATATAAAGAGAGAGAGAGAGAGAGAGAGAGAGAGAGAGGCAAAAAAGGGTTGCTAAGTATGTTGGTTTTGATTATGGTGGCATATAGCCTATGAAAGATTAAATGATACCTGTGAAAAAATAGTTGAATACTATTATCGATGCAAAAGAATCTACACGAAGCACAAGTGCAATAGAATTAAAAATGATAATTCTTCACTAACTTAAAAAGAAATAGAAGAAGAACTATATTAAAGCTTTACTTTACAATGAATTAAAGGTTTGAATTGACATTAATCTACAACTCATAACCTAAAAGTAGCAATAATAACACTCTTGCTCACCAGCACCACATAGCACCTTTACAAAAGTATTATTGCCCCATTATGCCTATAGGGAGTGTGGAATCTTTAAGCTTCACTTGCTCTTTCAGCTACCTTTCTTATTTTATTTGTTTCAATGCACTTGTTTCCATGCACATCTCTATCTTTCCTTTTGAGTTTTGCTTTGGAGGAAATGTGAAGGAAATTTCACAAAAACATGGTGTGAGAAAAGTAGGAACTATAAAGCAAAAGATCACCGAAAGCAAAGCAATTTACCAGAGAAGGTTGGAGAGAGGAAACACAATGAAAATGCCTTCAACTTGTAGTTTATTTACGACCTGTAATGTAAGGAAAACCATAGTAAGATTTGCTTTAAGATTTCAATGGTGACACAAAAAAAAGTTATGGTCAATGTATCAAGCTTTTTGCCAACAGCATAATATACAAAAAGTGAAGGTGTAGACATTCTTGCTTCATTTAAATAGAATGATTCAATTGTATACAAGATACAAATGTTATCGAAAATAACTTAACGTAAAAGAGAAGGGGCATACCTTTCCTATCCATCATTTTACTTAAAGCAGAGAGGAAAACAATGAGCACTGCAACAGCAGCTACGAGTCCAACAATTATTGCGAGCGTCTTCTCAACTTCATTATCATTAGAATCTGCAATTGAAATGTTCAAAAATTATATGACTTTTCGTTTATATTTGAGCTATTCCATTCTCCTACTATCGTTTTGATGAATTCACACACCAAGGGAACAAAAAAACTACTAGAAAATGAGGTAGTGTTCTCTCTTATGTGTTTTTCTTCATCATCTCATTTTCTTTTGAGAAAAATGCATGCCTTAGGTCACCTTTTGTTCTAGTCTAGATAGCCTACATTTTTAATTTCCTTTAGTCTTATACATTACCTTCATCTCAATTCGACAACCACCCCATTCTATGAAAACCAATAGGCTTAGTTGATAAACATGGTTCAAATTCTTTGAATAAATTTCAGGGTGCCATCAATAGGCTTGGCCGACAAACTTGTTTGCTTGGTTGTAAGCACACAAAAAATAAAAATAAAAAATGGAACAGTTCTTTATTATGAAACTTTTCTTTTTTGAAATTGAAAATGTACTAAAATACCAAGTGGTCAACCTTGAGGTGCTTGAGAAAATTTCAACTTTTTAAACACCAACCTGCCTAGGATTCTCTATGGCTTTTTCTCAAAGGGAACCGATAACTAATAGTAAAGTTCTTTAAAGGTGTTTTTTCTTGTTCATTCTCTGAAAAAAAAAAAATAGTTCAAATACCATATGGTCAAACTTGAGATGCTTTAAACAACTGTCTTTACTTATAGGGCATTATACGAGATGAACACAATGTTTATATTGAAAACTTCATCACACAAATATCAAATGTTCTTCATTACTTGAATCATTGATCAGAAGTACTCAACTTTAATTCAATCCACTGTATCACTATTATAAAAAGCCATTTATTATTAACTTTTCTTGCTTTTGCACACCCATGTCCTATGTGGGATTTCAAACTTTACATCATTGGAGCTAACAGCAAGTGATCCATCAATGTTGCTCCCAAACTTAAGAAAAAAGCAAATCATAGCACCTAAAAGTGTAACTTAGGGAGGCCGCCGGAGAGGGGATTAGCAATTCAAACGCATCACTAAACCCTCACCTAACTATTTGAGACCGACTACAGAAATCCCATTTATCATTGTAGTTTAGCAACTGATATATTCTTTTCTTATACTTTTCTATCATCGAACTCTTTGCATCAAAAAAAAAATAATAAGGATAACATAGTAGAGCAAATGAAATTAGTGTCGAAGAGAAGAGAATAATATTGTCATATTTGTACGTAGAACGTACCACTAAATCAAACATGGGTTTAGTACATCAACCATACTGTCACACGAAGAAATCGAGGAGAAAAAGTACAAGAAATTTAACAAACCTAATAGAATATTTTGAACTTAGGAAAATCACCATGCAAATTACTTAGAATTAGCAAACTTTAATTTACATTTAACAAGGGGGTGAGAGGCAAATTCAAATTCATCCAAGGACCTTCGAGCAAATTTCAATAAATTTCCACAAATAACCAAAGAAACACAAAACTACAACCTATATACCCCCACACACGGTGGTGGTGGTGGTGAAACTGCTTACCGCTTTTCGAGGTAGAGCCACTCTCCGAGTACCGCGTGTAACACTTGGCCAAGTACATATCACCCCAAGCCGAGGACCCACACTCGCTTTTCAACAGTCCGGTCGCCTCTGATAGACAGTCCTGGCACTCGCTCAGACTCAAATCCTGTACGCACTGCGCCATACCCTGGACTTTCCCGGACCCACCAACTCGAAAATACTGCCCGCCAGCCGTAAGATATGCCAGAACAGCATCGTGACGAGTCAACGCGTCAGTGTCATACCCAATCGACGGCCCACATTTCTTCAACACCACAGCCTTGTCCTCAACCCCCAAAAACGATGTATTGTCATACTTAATAAAGCAACCTTCTAACTGTAACGCGCCACCGGACGTGCCAACACAGAGCGTTCCGAGTTGACTCACCGCTCGAGCCACGCAGTTTCTACAGTCTGAGTTACTCATGTCGCCGCGGCATTGAAAGAGGCCGTAGACGATGTCGCTTTGGGTCGAGCCGGGGAGGGAAATCTTGAAGTTGTTGAAGTTTGAGATGGAGGCTGAGTTAACCAGGGAGGTGAGTACCGAGTTGACGTTGGACTCGTAGGGTGTCCCCGGGTTGTATTTTAGCTGAGAGCAGCCACCATACACAAAGGATTCTGTTGCAGAAGTTGCAGGGTGCGTGAGGAAGGAGAAGGGTAGGAGGTAAACGATGAAAGAAGAGAGAGAAAAGAATTGAATCAACATGTTTGTATGCTCTTGCTAGAGGAGAGAGAGAGAGAGATTTATGGGTATTGGAAAACAGAAAAGGTTTGGTTCGAGCTACAGATACAGAAAATATGTGATCATGTATATGAATGACAGAGCTAGACTTAGAAGAGCGTGAGAACTGTGAAAGTGGAAGAGAGGAAGGTTGCTTGATGGGAGAGTTTCCGTGAGTCAGTGAGTGAACTTGAGTTGTATGTATGATCGTTTGGCATGTGCCAGGAAGATGACTATGGAGTATGAAGCATCTAAAGAGAGAGAAATAGAAAAAGCTATACTGTCAAGTGGTTTGGTGGTGTGGCTCCATAGACGTGGGTATGACTGGCAATTCTTAACCCGACATTTTAATCACATAGAAATAGCTTTTGCACCTAATTTAACCCAATAAGTTTACGACTAATGCTATTGAAATTTAATTTATTGTGATTTTTAAATTGGTTGTAGGTCCTATCAAATATTAAAATTTAGTGTTGATCTAATAATTTTTATGAATCTACATAATTATGTCAATAAATTAAGTTAAAATTTTAAATCAAAATAACATTAATCTAAGTTAAGGAAAATGCTAATTGTCCGTAATTTAGTCATTTTATTTTGTGACGCATAAATTATAGTCATTGAATTAATAATGGATTTCAATCCACTATCAATTTAATAGTTTTGAATGATAAGATTGCAAAATAAGGTCATTAAATAAAGTTCGTGTAACATTGTTCATATGCTAATCACATAAAAATAGTATTTGCACCAAATTTAAAGATTTAATGAGAGAACTTAATTAATTATGAGTAATACTATTGAGACCTAATTTATTAACGTAATTTGATGATATGATTCACTATGACATTTAGATTGACTGTGAATCCTATTAAACATTAGAAGTTGGAGTTGATCTAATAGTTTCAATGAAACCATATCAATAGGTCAGACTTTTAAGTCTAAATAGCATTACTCATTAATCATACAACAATGCCATATAAATTTAATTTAAAGACTTAATCCAATGACATTAAACTAGTTGTGAGTTTCAATATTACATAGAGTTCACTTCTAATCTAATAATCGAATTATGTATCTAAAATAAATCTACAAATTAAGTCTAAATAACACTTTCCTTAATTATATATGTTGGTTATATAGATCTTTGAATTAGATATTCAAATTAGGCCCTCTATACCATTACTCTAACATGGTATGAATTTAAGAAATTTTATTTATACCAAATAAATGGACCTAATTCATTATAATTGTTGGATGATAAATGGATTACATCCGATATTTGCCAATCTAATGATTACAACAATTTAGGTACTCAAACTATCTTTAAGTATTGCTCAAAATTTAGTAGATGTGTGTCTAGTCCCGTGGAGTTGTAGTTTTAAATGACTTGACCTGATATGTTTAATATATGAGTCAATAAAAAATTTAGACAAATATTATATAAATCCAATTATATACGACTATGAATATGTGAGGCATAGAGGGGATATATTTTTATACGCCACTACTTTCGTGACTTAATCATATGCCTTGTAAACATTATATGGTAGAAGGCTATTGACAACTAAGTCATATATATCCCCTTGTTGAATACTGTTTTTTTGTGGAAAAATATGTTAAAAGCATACCAAAGTTTGATGCAATTTCTAACATATTCTTAAGTCAATGAACTAATGAGTATTAAAAATATTTTGGAACAGAATAGTTGGTAAAGATTAGTTAGAAATCACTACAAATCTTAGTGAATTATTGAAACCCTTAACTTTTCATGGGACCCATCAAACCATGTTGTTTTTGACGGTGCTCATATTCAGCCCAAGTCCACATCACTGATTTAAAGAATGGGAAAGGGCTAATATAAATTTTCCAAGCTAACAGATAAAATATACGAGATTAAGATAATATATAAGTAGTTCACCTTAGTCAAAAGACTAGAGTTACGTTTACTGTAATAGAGACTCTTGCTCCGAAGGGTTTATATTACTTGAAGAAGAAGATTACAGTGGGCTTTTTAGTTTTAGAGTTTTTCTGAACAATACCTTGCGAGTAGAGATTTTTCAGATATCTTTTACACAGTGTGATGATGTTCTATTTATACAAGGGATTATCTAGGGTTTTCTACGATCTTATTCTTCTTTCGACTAATTCTATGGTCCCCTCTTTTCTGTCTTGTAATGGTGACTTTTACCTTGACACTAGCCATATCTACAGTTTTTCAATAGAATATGTACAAATATTCCCTTTACTAGTAAGTACGTGTTCGTTACGGGCTCCAGAAATTGTTCTCAGGACATGTGGCGCGATGTGGGATATTCGAGGTCTGGTGAATACTGAGATCCTTCCTCCTAGGGTGTTTACCGTTGAGTTTGCTGTGATTGATCCCAAGCTAGATTCTTTGTTGGACTCCCTCTTTTGGATTATGACGCATTCTTTATTGCGAAGTAGATGGGTTGTGGATGGGGCTCTTTGTCCGTCATGCAACTGTTGAGCCCATTAGATGTTTTGAGTTTAGGATAGACAGTTCAATCCAAAATTCTACCATTATTAGTTATTATTTTTAGTAATATTCTAACAACCATTTGTAGTAATATTCTAACAACCAAGTGATAGAAGAATCTCTGCTCCAGATGATTCTGCTTGTAGCTTTCCCTTGGGGAAGATTTGGAGTGTAGATTGTGGGTTTGCTGATTTTTCAGCTGACACATCAAAATCAGTGGATCCGTCTAAGTTTTGGCCCTCTAGAGTTATGTTGACCGTTTGATCAGCACCGTATGGTCTAGATTGATTCTAATCGTGTAGTGGCAGATGTTGTCAATTTTTTTAGAAAAGTCAAATTTATGATGATCAGATGAAAACTAAATACTATAAGGAATTAAGATAGTGATTTTAGAAAAAAAATTGTAGAATTGTATTCATGTAAGATATAGAATGTGTTATATCATATCTTATTATATTACCCTATGATAAATTACAAAGTGCATTAGAAATTCTAATGTGATTACGTTTATTGTATTCAACTTAGATTCATTTGCTAGCGTATCTATACTTCCACGGAACGTAAATCAGATTAACATGACACAATTGTCACACATTCTTCTAAGTTTTGCACGATTGACTTCTTAAGTCTTCATTCCAAGTCTTTTTTTATTTTTTCTTTTTGTTCTTGCTGGTCAGAAGTCTTTATTCTGAGTCTTCATTACAATTTTTAAGTATTGTATGTTTGTCTGATTGTAAGACTGACTAGGTAAACTCCTTAAAACACGCCCTGTTTTCACTCTCTCTCTCTCTCTCTCTGTGGAGGAGGAAGATAGGGATGTTCCATCACATAAAAAGGGAAATAGATGGAACAAGGAAGGAAGGCCTCATGCATTCAATAATGTACGTCTTTATTATAAGTAAAGAGCAATGAGGTTTTGTCTGTGTTTTGATGTAACCACAAACATGGATAGCTTCTAGCTAGATTACCATCCGACCAAACCATTGTCATTTTGCTCCCAAGATAAGGTCTCCCACGAGCACCCCCATAGCTCCATGTTTCTACAGTTTTCTTTATTGATTATGAGACCCCAATGCATTTGGACCTTCCGAAACTCGTGAACGTTTTGCTGGTTTTGTTGTTGAGAAAATCATATTGTGGCTTTCTATTATTATTTATGAGCATAGACTTTTTCATATTGTACTAATGTAGTTGTTTTGATTTCTAATGCTGTGATTGTATTATCCAACTAACAATCGTGAGGTTGTGGGTTTGAAGTTTACGACGACGACTTTGCTAAAATAATGTTAAGAGTTGGGTATGTACTCAATTGCTCCTCCCAATAACCATGATTAATAGAAGCCATGTCACTACGTCAAATTTTATTGGTTTAATCTTAATTTATATCCTAAAAAATTAATTAAATTTTAATTTATACCCTTAAAGTTTAAAAATATTAATTTACATCCTTAAAATTTAAAATTATTAATTTACACCTTGAAATACATAAAATTGTATTAATGTACACCTGGAGCTAACTATTGTCTATTTTGCCATTAAAAAAGTTTAGATTAATTATAAATTGTATCCCCAAAGTTTAAATATTTTTCATTTATGGTCCAAAAAGAATTATATCCATTAATGCTCGTTAAATAACTCTCAAGTGTGTCGTATCGTGTCTAACTTTAAACAGAAAATAACTATTTAATGAGTATTATAGGCAAAAAATAGGTATTTTAATTTTTTTAAAAATAGTATTATATGAATTATAATAAATGTGAAATATATGACACAATACAATTGACTCGACAAGAAAATAATTAGTATTAATGAGATGTATTTAACGAATATTAACGGATAAAATTTTTTTTGGGGTCATAAATGTAAAATATTTAAATTTGAAGGTGCAATTTACAATTAGTCTAAAATTTTTTAACGACAGTTAACCCCCGGTACACATTGATATAAATTTATATCTTTCAGGGTATAATTTGATATTTTTAAACTTTAAGGGTGAAAATTAAAATTTGAATCATCTTTCGGGACAATTTGAGATTAGCCCAATTATTTTTACAATCTATATACTAGTCCATTAAAATAAAAATAAAAACCCAACTAAAAATTTCAATTGATCTGAATTAGTCACTTAAGCTAAATTTTACCAAATTACATCTTAATTTAATCTCAAATAATTAACTCAATTTCAGCACATTTTTTGAATTTAATAACTAGTTCTGGACTAGAGTGGATCAGCCCAATTGAAGCAACTCTGATGGGACTATGGGCCTATGGTCTGCCTCAGGTTTTCAATATTACTCTTTATACCCTTAAGTTTTTTTAAAATTCTATACCTCCTCTAAGTGTTTCGAAAAATCCGCATTCAACAAGTTTAATGGCAAACTTTTAATAACCAAATTAGGAACAATGATTAAATAGATGGGCGTTGTTTTCACAGACGAAGACAATCACTTGGATGGTTTGATCACCAAAAAATAAAAGGAAAATTGGAACAAAATCGAATTCTAAACATGACTTATACAATAAATAATACACTGACTCATGACTAACTTTTGCGATGATATCCCGAGACTAACATGTATGATAGTATATAATTTGTAGTCGTTAGGTCATGTCAGAAATGAGAAAAAAAAAAGTGGATCATGATAGTGTCACATATTAAATTTTAAGTTTATAAGTAAAAATAAATTTTTAGATTTTATAACCTAAACTAATTTATAATTGAAAATATTGCCCCCTTTACTTAGCTCAATATGGATCATCTTCAAACTTAAGCTCAGGGTGCAACTTGTGGTATTTATTGGCCTTCTTCATGACCGAACCAATCCCAATGTTTTTAAAGTACTACTAACTACTAATTATCATTGAAGGATGAAATACCACTGAGCCCGGTAGTCTAGTGGCAAAATAGTTTTTCGTAAAGATCATCGCAATAATAATCATTCAGGTTTAATTGAAGGGAGAGTAGATTGCTGACTTGTTTCTAACGGGTTAATGGGTTAAGGTCAAGCTATGATTCTAATTGTCTTTAGAGAGTGCCTGTGAAGCTCACTTGCTAGACCCCTCCAAAGGACAACATCAACGGGTTTGGATTGTTATGGTCACGCCTAGGTAGGATTTTCACACCGGTCACTCCCTCGAAAACTTTTTTTCCTAGCAAAAAAAAAAAGGTTGAAATAAAAAAAAAAAGAAAAGAAGTATAAAGTGACTTCATTTTTGTCAAGTAACTTTTTCTTAATTTGAAAAACTACTAAAAGTAATCTATTTTATCTTCTATTTTAATGTGGGCTAACTATGTACCTAAAATTGTAGATCCTTTTAAAAAATGTGGGGCCTAAGTTTAGGCTTTATTATTGGGTCGGCCTCGACTCCATTAAACTCCCTAACACAAAGCTACTAAATCCACCACATTCTATATATACTCTATTACAAACTAAGTCCATCCCGACGTATATCTACTCATGAACATGCTAGATGTACCACTCCGACCATCTCATATATGTCTAATACAAACTATTCTCATCCTTGTATCACCCTCCTGTAATAGTTCCTATTGTTGATCTTCTGTTGTTTGTTAAATAGATGAACTTGTGTTAGCTTATATGTTGTTTGGAACAGCCCATGGGGGTTTAATATAACTTTTGGTCTTTAAAATATGTATTTGTTATCAGTTTAGTTGTAATTATATCAATTTGACCCATAAATTATTCAATCCGTATCACTTTGGTCTCTACACAGATAGACCGTTTAGTTTTGACGGAATGATTATGTGTTAGACACGTGATATTGTTTAATAAAATGACACTGGTCACTTTCGTAAAAAAACACTTGATGGATTATCTAATTAGGAACCAAAGTGACACAAATTGAATACTTTAGATGCCAAATTGACCAAATTTATACAATGAGAAATAAACTAACAAAAATGCATACTTTAAGGACTAAAAGTGATATTAACCTTTATTTTATTTTTTTGAACTGCATAACTTATAGCTTAACTAACTGAAAAATCACTGTGTTAGCCAGCAGTAGAGACCTGAGTATGGTTTATGCATGTAAAAGAAGAGAAATTTTAATAAAATAAAATGCACACTGATCCATGTATTGTATAGGGCATGCTGAGAGAGCAATAGGGGCTACTCCCAAATTAATTTGGGCAGTATTTCACGGCTAGCCCGTGGATCCTCACATTGTATATATAATTATACTAGACGTAATTCGTACTTGAAAATATGGTATAATATAAGTGAGAAATGATAGATTTGAGGGGAGAAATTCAACGTGAATGAATTTGAGAGGGATATCAGTGACCGTCGGATAAGTCTATTTGAAACTGTTGTATGAATTTATTAAAGTCTGCTCTGTTTTATATTATAAATATATACATAAAGAGAATACTCTTCAATGATAATTAGAGGTTTAAAGCTAAAAATTTGATATAAAATGTGATGGACATAGAAATACATGGGGTGAATATAGAATAAGATGGACTTAGTATTTTTATATTAAAGAGGTTAACATATGGGGATCAATATTTTTTGGATGGGAATAATCTCATGTAAAGGTGGTAATTTTCACCCATTACCCATTAACCAACCAAATCTGCCTATAAAATAATGTGTTAGGGACCTATATTAATTAGTACGAATTATAAATATTTTGAGTAATAGCACTCAATTTAATTAAATGAGTTAAAACAAATTACAAATGAGTACTCATTAAGTTGTTACTTGTCTTTTTATTAAATAGCAAAAATAATAAATCCAAATATACACACAAACTATTACACTAAAACACCCCCCCCCCCCCAAAAAAAAAAAAAAAAAAAAACACATACACACGCACGCACTCTTATATACACAAAACACACCAAAATAAAAAAATATATATATATATTAATACACCGAAATAAATACACATACTAATACATCACATGTTAGGATCTAGTTTCGAGGTGGTGTCCGAGGCCTGGATTTGGGTCGAGTTCTGCTCTGGGGTCAGGTTTGGGTCCAAGTCTAGTGTTGGGTCTAGGTGTAGGGTCAGGTCCAGGT
Organism: Ilex paraguariensis; assembly: GCA_963454935.2. Classification (NCBI taxonomy): domain Eukaryota; kingdom Viridiplantae; phylum Streptophyta; class Magnoliopsida; order Aquifoliales; family Aquifoliaceae; genus Ilex; species Ilex paraguariensis. The sequence continues at coordinate 932,229 of CAUOFW020005946.1, forward strand.
TTAGGGTTGGGCTCAAGGTCGGGTCTGACTCCATAGTGAGGTCCATGTCTGGGTCTTGGCTTAGGTTCCAGTCTGGGTCCAGTATTAGGTTGGTCTGAAGGCCTAAGTCTCTGTATGGGTCCGATGTTAACTCACATCTCACTTTGACTCTATTTCGACGTCTTCAAGTTGTTCCAAGCAAGTTGCCAAAACCGTTTTACAATCTAGAAAGGAATGGTGGTGACATGTTATAAAATTCTAATGCACATTAATATTCTTTTTACATGACAATCCAAGTGAACCACGAAAAAAGAATAGCATTTGCAACCACTTCCTCTTTATAAAAATTTCTCCTCGGTCTATAATCTCGGTCAGGAATAAAAATATTTTATAGATATAATAGAAAAAGAATAGAACTTGTTTCCAAAACCTACCGAACCGTACCAAAACACAAAAAAAATACAAGAAACCTCAAAATATGTATTTTGATACATTTCAATCCAGTCTTTTTAAGTTCCATGAAAATCGAAACGTTTCAGTGGAAATAGACTGAAATTTTTATCCTTCCGCAGATGCAAGTTGCAAGTAAATAGCTAAATGCAACGGCTGCAATCATACCAAATATGCCCTTTTTTTTTACAATGGAGGAGTGACACTGCATCAGAAATTAATATCGCAGCATAAGTTCCCACTGTTTCTTCCAGATATAGTTCTACAAGTATCTAAAAACAAACTATGAAACATATAAAAGTATGGATTCCATTATTGCAAATTAAGGTATTTACGCATGCTTCCCGGATGAAGCTTTCTCCTTTGCCATCTTTTCGAACAGGCTTCCATCATAAACGCCTCGAATCGTATCTTTGTGCAGTAAACCATTCTTGTCCTTGCAAAGAATATATAAGATCTTCCATTCTGTATAGCTTGCAAGCCTGCTTAGTACAAAGTATCAGCATGTTAAATAGATTTGAATGAAAATCAACCATCATTGTACAGTAGAGTTTTCGAATTGATAAAGAACAGACCATCCAGCAAAGTCCTTAGGAACCCTATTCGCCTTGAGCATTGCCATCAGTTCGTCTGAGGTTAAGAAATTTGAATTGGTGTGGGCATGCTTACTGAAAATCTCCTCAAACTTTGAAGGAACAAACCTTCAGAAAAATGTAGAGAGAAATGAAATTAAAATTTAATATAAGAGGCTAAGTATGTTTAAAGAATCTTTGGTCCAAACGAAGAATAAAGGATTATTGCTATTTTCTACATGTAGAAACAATATCTCATAGATTAGACTAAACGGCAGAGCATAATGTTGGTTTCAGTTTTAAAAAATAAAAAATCGTATCAAGTACATGAGGCTCCCAGTATTACGGGGTCTGGATGAGGATTAGATGTGCACAACCTTACCCCTGTAAGCAGAAAGACTATTTTCGCGACTCAAATCCATGACTTCCAAATCATAATGAACCCATTGCACCAAAGTCTGCCCTCCATTGTGACCTAGAGGTTATGACATGGGTTCGAGTCGCAGAAATAATCTCTTTGCTTGCAGGAGTAAAGCTACATACATTTAATCCTCTCCAAATCCCACCATATCGAGATTCTCATGCACTGCCCTTTTTAGTGCAGGCAATAATAATCAAGTGTTTCTTTAGTTCAGATAAAGTAACTTAATCATCTAATGTAACCTTCATCTTCTATTTGACACAACTCTTTCTTGTTGGCATCATTGCCAGTTTTCACATTAACATAGTCAAAGCGAACGTCATGCGAAATGAAATACATTCCAGGGGCCAATACTCACAGAACAGAGAACAAAACCATGTGAGGCGACCACTTTAAAGTAATTGATTCTTATTTTCACAAGCAGGCATATTCTGTCCCCCTTTGCACAGGTTTGGCTTGCATAGATGGGGAATATTTGCAAAAAAATAAAATAATAATAAATATAAAAACACCAGATATACCTTCCTTCTGTGTCATAGACACCAGAGTCACTTCCATGCTTGGCTTTGTGGATGTTCTTAACTTCTATTGGAAAGAGAAGAGAAGGGAATTTTCCCTACAGCATTCAGACAAAATATGACATTAGTTACCTACAATTTGCATCATATATATAGTATACACGTCACAGACAGAAGTAGTCTCTCTGCATATGAGTAAAACTGCATATATTTAACTCTCTCTAAAACTTGAGTGGGGGATTCTCATGCACTAGACTGTTTTTTATGTAGTAATAGATGCATATAACCACTAAACTTTTCTGCTGGAAAACATGGACAATACATAAGCCAGCAAAATAAAAGACAACAACAAAACTAACAGGCAGCTGAAGCCATCATTAGTATCAGAATGAGCGTAAAGAACTCATTTTACTAGGTTGCAATTTACCCAGCTAGTTCCTTTTCATTTAGGTTATGAGTTTTCTTCGGCATACACGTCAAGATTAGGATAGTTTATTGATAAAAAAATAAGGTGTCCTAGAGCAATCAAAAATAGGACAAAGAGATCATTTAGGTCATTACCACTAGATATGTTTATGACGAGGTTATTTTGTTTATTGATGAAAGATGCAACTGCATAGGTTCAAACTCATTATTTTAGAACCAGCAAAAGCCAGCAGATTCATGTTCAAGCCCACCAGGGTAGCATCTAATGTACTCTTTTTCGGTTAATGAAATTACGTAGTTACTGGACAAAAAAAAGTTAGGTCTCTACATATACCGATCTGAGCATTTTTCTGTTTTATTTTTCGGCAGCAAACGGTTGTTTAAGAAGGGATGGTTTAATTAGGAAATAAGAAATAAAGAATCTTGCATATTCATGTTATCACCACATAAACGTAGTGACTCCTAGCAACTCAGCTGTCGTACTCTTCATCCATTATTAATTGGGTTCATGTAATTTTCGACATAGACAACAATGTTAATGGGCAATACCCTTTGGCAACGATGAGGACAACATTTCATTATGAAAAAGGCAAACGTGAGAAAATGATAGACAGATCATTTCACACTATGGACTACGGAACTCTAAACCTACACATGTACCTCCACGCAACTATACAACCTTCGTAACTCCTACCAAGTACTTGTTAGAACATTGATTATTACTTCTTTATACTTGACTTTTTCAACACTCAAAGATCAAATCAACTATGAAAATGAACCAAATTATTATATACTAATATAAACCAAGAAAAGGAAAGATAGGCAAAGACTCATACAGGCAAGTGTCTTTTTTTTTGCTGGTTGTACAGGCAAGTGTCTACAAACCCATATTATAAGCAAAGAATAGAATAATGACCAAGACAGGCGATGCACTGGATTTTTAATCTTTTCCCTTCCGCCTCTCTTTAAGATTTGGATACCGAACTATATAAAACTATGGGATAATCGTACTAACTTAACAAGCAAAAAAGATATAGATATAAATGTGTGTGTGTGAGAGAGAGAGAGAGAGAGAGAGAAATCACAGGTCTAGTTTTGCGACTGAGACCAACATTGATGAAAATGGCAGCGGTGGTGGACAAGAGAATGCCACAACCAATTGCACGAAAACCTGATTAATTGACAAAAAGAAAAAAAAAATTGATAAACCCAACAACAATCCGACCAAGAATATCAAACGAAAAATTCATATTGTGTAGTTCATTTAAACCAGAAAACAAAAAGAAACAAGGAAGACCTCGAAAGGTTTCCCAAGGATAAACAATTCCATCGTTGTTCCGATCAAAGAACATAACATGCTTTTGGAGGACGTTTTGATCGGTATCCACTCCTGCATGCAGATTTTTTCATACCCATATTAGATCACATTCTTTTCAAGAACTGTATCATAAATACTCAAATATATGTAGCCCAGAAATTCAGAAGATAAATCTCATACCCTCATATTGGATGCTGCTTGCAGATGAACGCATGGTTGTGCACTATGTTTGCCAAAATGGGTGCAGAATATACAGACAAAAAGTTGGAGAGAGAGAGAGAGGAAAATATGGGTTCTTATAGAGGAGCCTTGTGGAGTGTTTGGTTGGGTATTGCAATGGTGGGAATTGGGTGGTGACTTGAGAGGATGGAAAATTCATACCTTTTGGGTTCATTTTTTTTTTCGGAAGTATACCTTCAGGGGTCATATGGTGTTTCCGTGTGTGAGAGAGAGAGAGAAAGGAGGGGAGGGGGGCGAACCAAACAGGCATACAGTGATTCCAAAGCAACACCATAACAAGCATACAGAATAAAGGTGCATCTGCATCCCAAAATGGTGGAACAACTAACAACTATGTGACTTTACTTGGGGTCCACGTAGGTTTTTGAGATGTGTTCACATTGAATTTACATCATCTTAATTTAATTTGTTTTTTTTTCAATTTTCACCGGTTCAATCATCCACCGTTAATGGTGAAGTTAGAATTTTTTTCAACACGATTTGTCACTGTTATACAAAATCAAGCAAAAAATAAAATTATACGCGATATGATTCCACCTAAAGATATCTCTTAAAGACACATTTAGTTCCAATATTAGGGGATGGGATCAATTAAATTAGTGTAATGGTAATTTATTATTATGTTTAGATCGAGAGATCTCGATTCTCTACCGTTAATTCTTTAAAACGACATCGTTTTATATTAAAACGATATCATTTTATTGAATTAGAACAACCAACTTCTTTATCCTTTTTCTCACCTACGAAGCAATGAACAGTATTTTTTTTCACAAACCCTAATTTGCGGATTGTTATTAGATAGATTAACACTTAATTATTAAATTTCTGGATTTTCAAAATTCAAAAATAAAAAAAAAAATATATATATATATATATATAATACAGAAGCCTCACCTTTAACAACCAAGTTACACCTAACATACTTCCACGTTTCAGATTTTGATTGGTTTATAGAAAGCACAATTACTTTACTTACCAAACATTTGCCGCTCATTTCTTTTTGTCGGATGCCTACATATTTTTGCCACTCATTTCTATCAAAAGTTAAATCATTTATTTTTTGATTAATTGTGGCATTGTTCATATATAATAATTTACACATATTGATATTTTATTTAAGGTCATATATTTTGAAAAAAAATTGTCAAATTTTTTATAAAATAATGAATAGAAATTAATATCAAATCATGTAATTAAAAAAAAGAAGGAAAAATTATTATTTAATATAATGACATTACTTTTTTTATGACTGAATTTTATGTTGTATCATACCTTCAGGTACAAGTAAATGCTAATAAGTAAATAATCCGCATAAACTCCTATTTTAATCATGAGAACAATGAAATTAATTATACTTGATGGGACACTTTCCTAGTAGATGGCAACACTTGTCCTCGGTGCCAAGGGTGTAATGAAGACACGTGTCCTCGACACCGAGGACATGTCTTTGCTTTGAAAAAGACACGTTTCCTTGGCTCCGAAGGCATGTGTCACTCTGCCACCATGTACTTGTGCTCGGCGTCAGGGTGCTCTCTCTCTCTATGACAGACATGTGTCCTCGACTCCAAGGGTACCTCCACTCCGAGGGAGTCAAGTGTCCTCGGATCCGAGGGTACTCACTGAAACTTTGATCTTGCCATGAGTCTTCGGCTTCTGGAGAGGCTACTGATTGACAGTTGAATAGTCTAAACTAGACTAGGAATTATGAGAACACTTTACACAATGAAGTCAGGATAGCAGGACGAACTGGACACTCAACCAGGGGGAGTCAGATGCGTGACATAAAGTACAGGATGATGGGTAAATATATAGAACTACCCCAGTTGACTTACAGCTATCCCAAATAAACATTTAATGCATCCTTAGTGATGGGACATCTACAGTAGCTTGAGAAGCCGATGATATGGAGTATTAAATACCTTGGGCTCCAAACATATAAGGCCTTTACATTGAAGAGAGAACATTAAATACTCAGGAGCCCGAGCAATCAATAACGGGGTTTTCCCCATGCAAAATAGGGGGCACACTGCCCTATGTTTGGGTACTACCTACTGACTAGGCCACCAGTAATGATGAGCCTTTGGATGTATAAATAGTTGTCCAAAATATGAAGTAAAGGTATGTAAAATCATCTCTCAAGAACTATATAGTAAAGGTATGCAAAATCATCTTTCAAAAACTATACAATGCTTTCTTCTTCCCCTCTCTCAAAGAATTGACTTGATCGTCGGAGAAGATACACCGAAAAACACTTTGGCGCCCCTTCTAACCCATTTTCTGTGTGACAAGAACTGCCCATAACTTGCCTGAATCGATCGAGCAACCCCTGGAGCAATTCATCACCACTCCTTAGGCTCCCTTTGGCCCTCTCAACTCGTTCCTCGCTACGGGATCCACCACCTTCTCAATGAACACGAGTTCATCAGGGGAGAGATCTATTTCCATTTTTATCTATTGTGCAAAAATTATCGTGCACAATTTGGTGTCATCTATGAAAAATACTAGATTTTCTGAAGAACAGTGACCATGGTGAATACTTGCCAAAAGGGAAAAGGTCCTCAACAAAGGAATATCGATTTACCAACTCCCTCTATTTCGCGAATGGAGGACCATGTCGAAAGTGTCAACAAGGGGCATTTCGTTCACTCAAGAGAGCATACCCGCCAAACTAGTATGGGTATCGGGTTTGGAAGATCCGCCCTGCTAGCCCGACAATTGGCTGAGGAAATCAAGGAAAAATTCAGAGATCGATTATGGCAGTTAGAAGAGAACAACGTGAACGTTCTAAATCGGCTCTATAAATTCGCATCTTCTAGTGTTGGATTTCAAGACCTGCCACGGTCTAGGTAACCCTCCGTCAGGGTGGTAAGACCTGAGGATCTGAGAAATCACCTAAGTATCAAAGTAGGAGGCTCTAAGGACCTAAAACGCTCGAGGGCCGATGGGCATCTCCTGGAGGTCCCAACTAAGAGGGCTAGGCTATTGGCTTGGAATGACCTTTATTGGGGACTGTCCGGGTGAGGGGGCGTGGAGGAATTCCAGGAGAGGTCGACCCTCTCTGTCTGACACCCAGGGATGAGGGATCATGTTGGCTGGAGCCGATAGTATGAAGGAATGCCCACCGAAAAGGGGAGACCTCAAAGCTCGATTGGACTCTAAGAGGAGAGATAAGGCCCCACAGGAAGATGACACCGACGATGAAGCCATCCAATCGCCTTTCACAAGGAATATAGTAGAGATGGAGGTACCGAAGAAGTTCACGGTACCGAGGTTCAAGATTTATGAAGGACGGACAGACCTGGAAACCCACCTCAGACAATACAAGCAAATGATGTCCCTGTACCACTCGAACCATCTACTACTATGCATAGTATTCTCAATAAGACTAGAAGACTCTGCTATGAAATGGTTTGAAACCCTTCCACCTGGTAGCACAGGGTCTTAGAATGAGCTGACCAGGCAATTCTCCGTCCGGTTCATCAAAGGGAGCAGACGACCCAAAGACATCGGATTACTATTAACCCTGAGGTGGAATGAAGGAGAAACCCTCCGCCAGTATGTCGTTCGCTATTGGGAGGAGGTAAACAAGGTGGAGGGATTTTCTGTGATCATGGCGGCTACCTTTTTTAGACTGAGCTTCTCTTGAGACGCCGATCTCTATCGATCCTTGACCAAGAAAACGCTGACTGATATGGGAGAACTAATGGCCCAGATAAATAAGTACTCCCAGATTGAGGATGAGATGGTGGGGGGCAAAAGGAAGACTCTGGTGCCAAAGAAGAAAGAAAAGGAGAAAGAGGGCACCCCTTCCCGAAAAGGGTTGATGCTTCCGTCAAGAAGTTCCTTCAAAGGAGTCCACACTGTGTTCAAAGAGCCTATTTACAAGTTGCTCCATAAGATTAAGAAGGAACCCTTCTTCAAATGGCCACCCAAGATGCAGGGTGATCTGTCCACCTGAAACCAGAGAGTGAAATACTCATACCACCAGGACTTTGGATACCTCACTGAAGATTATAGGGTCTACAAATCTTTCTTGAAAAAACTAGTGCAGGAAGGGCATTTAAAGAAAAACATCGAGGCAACACCAGAAGAGGCCCATAGAGCCAATAACTAGACTTTGGTCCAAGACAATGTAATCGACGTCATTCATGTTTGCCCGTTGGGGCATCCGATGTCCAAAACCCTCAAATCCAATTTGAAAAGAGTAGCGTTCATGAGGAATGTGGATGAGATAGATGGGGGCCGGCTGGGCAAGAGGCCTCGGACTAGCGAGGAAGACATCACTTTTTTCGACACCAATCTAGTAGGTGTGGTGCTCTCCCATGAGGATGCCTTGATCTTGACCTTGAAAATTGGCAACTTTGATGTCAAGAGGGTCTTGGTGGACTCCAGAAGTTCTTCTGAGGTAATGTACTTTAAAACCTCACCAAAGTCAGCACGTCTCTTATTGGATTCAACAGCTCATATGCCTTGCCTCTGGGTAAGATCATGCTTCCAATTACCACCGGACCAACCAACATGGAGTTTATGGTGATTGACTCTGACTTGCCTTACAATATTATCATGGACCGGGCCTAGTTGCTTACCCTGGGGGCGGTGCATTCCACCTATCATAAAAAGTTAAAGTTTTCCACCTTGGAGGGAATGAAAGAGATCTATGGAAACCAAGCATCCACCAAGAATTATTTCTATTCTGCGGTAAGGGCAGGGGTTGTCTCCAAGGAAAAGGAGCGAGCCCTAGAGGAGGTCTTGAACAAATAGAAATTACAGACCGAACGACTCGGAGTGGATGAGCCACGGATTGATTCGGTAGATCGCTTAGAGGAGGATCTCCGGAAGGTACTTCTGGTGGAAGGAGATGAAGAAAAGTATTTCTTGGTCAGCTCCACCATGTCTCCAGCCGAGCAAGAATAGATGACAAATTTTCTGAAGAAGAATATAGATGTGTTCACATGGGGACACCACAGAGATAAAGGGGATAAGTCCCGATATTATAACTCATAAGTTTCATGTTGACCCCACTAATAAGCCGGTGAAGCAAAAGCCTCAGCGCATAGCGCCACAGCACGCCCAGGCGATGAATGAAGAGGTTGAGAAGCTCCTGGAGGCCAACACCATCCGGGAGGTATAGTTCTCGGAGTGGTTGTCAAATACAATTTGTGCGAAGAAGAAAGGTGGAAAGTGGCGCGTTTGCGTAGATTTCATTGACCTAAACAAGGCTTGCCCCAATGATGACTTCCCCCTTCCTAAGGTGGACTAGCTAGTGGATGCCATGGCCAAGTACCGGCGCATAGCCTTTCTGGATGCTAGGGTTGGTTGCCATCAAATTTCCCTCCATCCATCCAACCAAGAGAAAACTACCTTCATCACTCCGAGAGGAGTTTATTACCACATAGTTATGCCTTTTGGCCTAAAGAACACGGGAGCTACGTATCAAAGGCTCATGAACCAGATCTTCAAGTGGTAAATAAGAGACACCATATAGGTATATATAGATGACATGTTGGTCAAAAGTAGGAGGGAGAATGATCACCTTACCGACCTGGAAAACACCTTCTCTATCCTTCGAGAGTATGGGTTAAAGTTGAATGCCGCCAAGTGTGTCTTTGGAGTTGGGTCCAGGAAGTTCTTGAGGTACTTGTGGAGTCAAAGCCAACCCAAAGCAGATACAAACTATCCTAGACGTACGGAGTCCCCAGAAGGTCTGGGAAGTCCAGAAACTCACGGGAATGTTAGCTGCACTAAACCGTTTCATCTCTCGGTCATCGGACAAGTGCAAGCCCTTTTTTGGAGCTATTAGGAGGGCCGGGAAAGACACTTGGAGTCAGGAATGTGAGGATGCACTCAGAGAGATCAAGGAGTACCTCAGGGTCCTCCTAACCCTTTCCGTCCCAATCAGAGGGGAAATGTTGTTCCTTTACTTGGTCGTGTCAGAATTCACCATCAGTGGGGTACTAGTCTGCGAGTATGAACACGAACAAAAATCAGTGTACTATGTGAGCAAGGCCCTATTGGATGCAGAGATGACATACCTACCATTGGAGAAGCTAGCATTAGCATTAATCACGGCTGCAAGGAAGCTAAGACACTACTCCAAACACACCCGATCACCATCCTGACGGACCAACCCTTGAAGGCAATCCTAAGAAAAGTGGATCTCTCGGGAAGAATTGCCAAGTGGGCAGTAGAGATGGGAGAACATGATATCCACTTCAAATCTCGCATTGCCATGAAGGGACAGGTACTAACAGATTTCATCGTAGAGTTTTCCAATGAGCCTCCTCTTCTGGAGGAGCTCCCCCTCCTCGGGGAGGGACCCTCAGTAGGTAGTCTGGGGCTCTCCTAGGACCCATGTGTAGACGGATCTTCCAACAACAAAGGTTCCGAAATCGGAGTACTGCTAGTCTCCCTAGAGGGAGTGGTCACGGAACAAGCAGTCTAGCTAGGCTTCCAAGCATCCAACAATGAAGCAAAGTATGAAGTCCTTATTTTCAGACTCAAACTAGCCAATGTAGCAGGACCTACAGAGCTAATCGTCCACTACGATTCCATATTGGTGGTCAACCAAGTCAAAAGAGAGTTCAAAACAAGGAACTCTAGGATGAGGGCCTACCATCATGGGATAAGGGCCTACCATTATGAGGTAATGGCTTTGCTCCACAAGTTTCAGAAAGTTGAAGTTAAGCAAGTTCTCCAAGACAAAAATGTCCACGCCGACACCTTGGCTTGCCTAGCCTCGGCAATGGATTCTGATATAACGCAAAGGATAACGATAGAGTACCTTCCCTACTCTAGCATAGACAAAGCCCACAGGATAGTGGCTATCTAGGAAGTGGATGAGCCCCCTAGCTAGACAGATCTACTGCTCTGGTTCCTCCTTTTTGGGGATTTTCCTAGATGCCTTAAAGAAGCCAGAAAGATATGGTTGAAGACCCCAAGATTCTAGGTCTCCCTGAATCAGAAGCTGTGCCGAAAATCATTCTCCGGACCATACCTACTGTGTGTCTGGGAGGACAAAGTCAAACCTCTCCTATACGAAGTGCATGAAGGCATATGTGGGGGACACTCAGGTGAACGATCCATGGCCCACCGTATCATGTCCCAAGGGTATTGGTGGTCATGGATGCAAAAAGATGCACAGACATTTGTCAAAAGGTGCGATCAATGTCAAAGGTTCGCCCCAATCATCAAGCAGCTGATTGGAGACTTGTATCCATTGACCAGCCCTTGGCTGTTTGCTCAATGGGGACTGGACCTAGTTGGACCACTTCCAAATATTCTTGGGAACAAAAAGTTCCTAATAGTAAGGACAAACTATTTCACAAAGTGGGTGGAGGTAGAGCCGATGACCCATATTAGAGACATGGACACCAAGAAGTTCATCTGGAGGAACATAGTGATGATATTTAGGGTCCCTTGAGCACTTGTGTCAAACAACATAACCCAATTCAACAGCGGACCTTTCAAGTCTTTTTGTGAACATCTCGGGATCTGTAACTACTACTTCTCCCCCGCATATCTGCAAGCCAATGGATAGGCGGAATCCTCCAACAAGACCATAATCAATGGGATCAAGAAAAGGTTGGAAAAGGCCAAGGGGAAGTGTGTGGATGAGCTCCTGAATATCTTGTGGGCATATAGGACCACCCCTCGAACCTCTACAGGAGAGACGCCTTACGCTCTTGTATACGGAGTGGAGGTAGTAATGCCATTGGAGGTAGGTCTCCCTACTATAAGAACACAAGCCTACGACACGGGAGACAACAATCACCAAGTCGGCTTGGACATGGACCTTGTGGAGGAAAGAAGAGAAGTAACCGCCCTTAAATTGGCCAAGTATCAGGAGGGGGTGTCCAAACTCCACAACAGGAGGGTCAAACCCCGAGAATTCTAGGTGGGCAATCTAGTGCTCAGAAGGGTAGTGGCGAACATCTGGGATCCAGCAGACAAAAAATTGGGTCCCAACTGGGAAGGCCCCTATAAAGTCACATCAGTGGGAGGCTCCGGATCATATAGACTGGAAGACTTGGAAGGCAATGCTGTAATTCGTCCTTGGAATGTAATGAATTTGGAGAAGTACTGCTTTTGAGAAATAAAAGCTCATTTTTATGCCAAGTGAATTATCCTGAAAAGGGCATGACCCTGGAGAAGGAGTCTTAGGGACTCCTGTCTCCAAATAAAGAATATAACATACCTCCTGGAAAGGGCATGACCCTAGAGGAGGAGTCTCAGGGATTCTTGCATCCAAATAAAAATCAAGAGCATGCCTCCTGAAAAGGGTATGGTCCTGGAGGCAGAGTCTCAGGGACTTCCTACCTTCTAGGGCTCGTCCTCTAGCAAGAATGGAGCCCTAGAAATAGTCATGGGATCCCATCCTTCAACTCAATAATAGGAGCGTAGCCCCTGAAAGGAAAATGACCCTTGAGGAATGGCACTCATCAGATACGTTGCTTAGGATGAAGATACTTTGTCACGTAGAACCCATGAATCATTGAAAGTTCATCTTTGTCTGGGATTCCCAAAAATGCACAGAAATGAGTTGTTAACATAAAAAACATCTTTACCACTTGGTCCCATAGCGACCACACCTCGGGGGACAAGAAAGGAAAAAGAACTTAAGGAAGCAGCGGGCATCTTATGTGGGTGTGATTACCCCCGAGTGTTCTCACAGATCTCGGGGTCGACCACTGGAGTATGCTTGCATAAGTACATGGGTGTGGATGTCTTAGCTAAGTGTTAGTGGGATAAGGGAAAACCCCATCCCCTCGGATCGACCAACGAGAAAGATGAAGCTAATCGGAGTAAAAGTGCACACCCTTGGGTGCCCTCGGCACCAAGACCCCTCGGAGCCATTCTGGCGGCCAAAGTTCTATGCTTTTTGGCCTTGAGGGTCAACCCTTGGAAGTCGAAGGTTGTCAAGAGTTAAAAAGTCAGAAATCTCTAGTAGAAGTTACAAGCAAATACGCAAAGAACACAAAAGAGCATACATGAAAGCAAAACAAAGAAATTTTTCATTTCAAAAGGAAAAGGAACTTTGCGTTTCTCAGGCTACAAAAAAGAAGGAAAGTACAAAGAAAATAAAAACCTAAGTCTAGGTTGTTGGAGGGGGAGGATTGAACACTTCGATACCAACATCTCCGACAACATCCCCAAAAAGCTCTTCTATACTAGGGGAGAAGACAAGAGTGTCGGTTGGAGGAACGGGAGCAGGCAGATCAAGAAGAACTACCGACTTAGGAGCTGCAAGGTCGGCACCTGGAATCGAGGCCACGATGCCAGATGGCTCCCCCGAGGCTTGCACTTGGGCATTAGTTGCATCCTCAGCAGCAACCTGGCCACAGCCTACAACATCTCCTTCGACAGCATGTACTCATGAAGAAGAAACAGGGGGATTCAGGGGGAACCCCCGTCACCCGAAGACCCTCATCCCAGCCCTTCTTGAAGAACTTCCTCTTATTTTCTTCAAGGGTAACCAGGACGTCGGCGATCTGTTGCTCTATCTTTATATGTGCCTCCATCTGCGCCCTTATCCTATCGAGCTCCTAAGTAAGGGTCGAGCAAGTCTGCTCCGACTCCTCAACCTTTGCCTCTGTTGAAGATAACCGCTGCATTGCCTCAGTGATCTTCCTTTCGACGTCGGCAAAGGTCGCGCTTAGCTTTTTAGCATTGACCATCACCGCCTCACCATCCTTGGGCTGCTGCTCAATTTGAGCCACCTGGGAAGATAACGGGATGTCCCTGGAGGCCACATCATCCCTGGCAGTAGCAAGGGCCATCTCGGCTTTGGCCTTCTCCTTCTCGGCTTGCTGAAGACTTTACCTTTGAGCATGGTAACGTGCATCAATAACTGATATCTGTTAGGAGGAAAAATAAAAAGGTATGTCAAGACAGAGAAGACTAAGAAACCAAGAATAGTAACTGAAATTTACGACCAGGGAGCCCTGGATGATTGAGTGGAACAGTTGATTGGTCGGCCGTTCTCGGTGCTCCGCCATATCAGCACCAAAGTGAAAAGTCTCACTCATGGCATAGGCCACGTGAGGATCATTGGCAATTGAATCATTCACCTGGATCACTCTATTGTTTCGATCTCGGGCCCGGGGACGCCACTCCTCGGCAATGTCTGTTGGTGGAAGAGGAGGAGAAGTTCACTGGCTTTGTTGTTGCTGTGATGGAGGGGCCCTGCCTCGGCCCTGTCCATCATGTCTTTGTTTGGTCCTCCTCTCCGCTTCAATCAGGGGGTTCCAATCACAGACTTGGCCCCGACCAAAAGGCCTCTGTGGCATAGGAGGAGGAGGAGGAATGTTGATGTTGGTCCTTGAAGGAGGTGGAGGAATGTTATCGGCAGATCTCTTGCCCCTCAAAGCAGCCCTCCAATTCAGAAAGTTGAGGTCTATACAAGGTTGGCACGACATTGCGACCTCGAGCACGTCTTCCTCGTCTAAATTTTGAAGTATGTTAAAATCTAGCCAAGTATCCCTCCCAAAGGTATTGACATCGGCTCGAATGGTGGTAGAGGGCTCCCTAACTACGGTCGCCTCTTCTCTAACTTCCTAGGTAGCCCCTTCTACTTTGGCCTCAGTGGCCCTGTCAGGATCTCCCTCTAAGTCCTGTTCCAAGTCCTCCGAGCACTGCCGAAAGAACTCTGACCACCTGGATGGATCATAGGGTTGGGGCAGTTGGAAAAATTTCTTGTAACTAGGAACGTAGTCTAGGAGCATGTGAGCTGCTCGACCGAAATCGTCACCAATATACCCCCAGACAGTGACAAGATCATCCAAGTTGACCAAATGTTGAGGAGGGGGGAGCAATTTCTCGAGAGAAAACGTCTGCACAAAAGAAAGAAGATCGTCAACACTTGTACAAATTAATATCAAAAAGCTAAAAAGTCGAGAAGAGGAGAAGTCGACATACTTGTTCTTCATCACTCCTTGGGGCAGGACAAGCCGTCGTACTCGGGGCCGACTCCCCTCTCCCAGGCACCGTTGAAGACTAACAGATCATCCTTGTATCTTTTGTCGGAATCGGGGAGATGAGTGACGAGGTACATGGAGGTGTCCCGGGCTTTGAGGTAGAAGTTTTACTGGGGCATCACCTTTAGCAAGGAGTAGCAAAAGAGGATGTCCTCGAGGCCAAGGTTGACCCTGAGGCACTTGTTAAGCTACATCATCCCTCTGATTATTCTAAAAATATTAAGGCAGCACTGCCCTGGGAAGAGATGGAAGTGAGACGAGAATCGAAGGAGAAATGGATGGAGGGGGAATTTGATCCTTCCCTCCATAATTGCCTTGGTGTAAAAAAGCATAACACCGTCGACGTTGAAGTTGTGGCTATGACGAGCTGGGTCAAAATCGTCGACGCCGACATTACGAGAGATATTGTAATAAGTTTTGAAGTTGGTTATTTGTTGGATGCCCTTGACCGTGTATTTCCTAGGCCTCGAGGTCCCCGCCTCTTGGACCTCGGCGACAAGGCGACGACTCCTCGGCATCTTGAACAGAGAAAAGGGAAAGATTTCAAAGGGGTGTTCTCTTGTAATAGGAATCCTAAGGATGCTACCAGACACTGAAAACGACAAAGGAAGGTGATGGTGGCTTGACTAGTCACCGGGAAAAACAAAAGGGAGTAAAAGGAAAACGAAGGGGGCAGTTTAGTGCCCTCAAGAACCAAGGATATGGAGTTCAAAAGGCGATGAATTGCCATGAAAAACGAATGAAGGAAAGAAAAAACATAAGGGTGGATTACTCACCAGGAAATGGCTAAAGGTGAACTGAAAGCTTGGGAGCAGGTCTAGGCACTCCTCTCCGTCCAACGATGACCAAAATACGATAAAAGGTTCTCCGATGAAATTCAGGCAAGCAACTAAGAAAGCTCTAGTGAAGTTCTCCGGTGAATCTCTAAGATGGTAAAAGAATCGAAAATGAAAAACAGGGGATAGGGCTCCCCTTATATAGAGAATGTCCCCATCATTGTGCACGAGACACAAGGACAGGCACATTTAATGCGCACGATCCCAAAAGGCGGGAAAACGATTGGAGTAATGATTGGACAGTTGAGCCCTTTCACCTTCTGACGACACGTATCCCTTCTGTACGAAGATCAAAAGGTTGGGGGTAGTTGATAGGACACTTCTGGGAAAGGAGTAGATGGCAACATCTGTCCTCGGCGCCAAGGGAATACCTTTATTCTAATGAAGACAAGTGTCCTTGGACCCGAGGGCAGGTCTTTGCTCTGGGAAAGACACGTTTCCTCGGCTCTGAAGACGTGTGTCACTCTGCCACCAATTACTTGTGCTCGGCATCAGGGTGTTCCCCCTCTCTATAAAAGACATGTGTCCTCAACTCCAAGGGTATCTCCACTCCGAGGGAGCCAAGTATCCTCGAATCCGAGGGTACTTACTGAAACTCTGATCTTGCCACGAGTCTTCGACTTCTGGAAAGGCTACTGATTGACAGTTGGACAGTCTAAACTAGACTAGGAATCATGAGAGCACTTTGCACAATGAAGTCAAGATAACAGGACGAATTTAACACTCAACTAGGGGAAGTCAGACAGGTGGCATAAAGTGCAGGATGAGGAGTAAATAGATATAACTACCCCTGTTGACTTACGGCTATCCCAAGCAAGCATTTAATGAATCCTCAGTGATGGGACATCTGCAGTTGCTTGGGAAGCCGAGGAAATGGAGTATTAAATGCCCTGGGCTCCGAACGTTTAAGGCCTTTACATTGAAGAGAGAACATTAAATACTCAGGAGTCCAAGTAATCAATAACGGGGTCTCCCCCATGCAAAATGCCTTATGTCTGGGTACTACCTACTGACTAGGTCACCAATATTGATGAGCCTCTAGAGGTATAAATAGTTCCCTAAAATATGAAGCAAAGGTAAGCAAAATTATCTCTCAAGAACTATACAGTGCTTTCTTCTTCCCTTCTCTTAAAAAATTGACTTGATCGTCGGAAGGGATACGCTAGAAAACAATCTGGCGCCCCTTCTAACCCATTTTCTGTATGACAGGAACTGCCCGTAACCCACCTGAATCGATTGAGCAGCCCCTGGAGCAATTCATCACCATTTCTTAGGCCCCATTTGGTCCTCTTAACTCGTTCCTCGTTACGGGATCCACCACTTTCTCAAAAAACACGAGTTCACCAAGGGAGAGATCTGTTTTCATTTCATCTATTGTACGAAAATCATCGCGCACAATACTATTTATCTTAATTAAGTAATAATTTATTAAATCATAAGGTATAAAACTATCCACTTATGAAAAACTTAATCAGATTACTAACTTGATATCTATTTCAAGTGGTGAAAAATCAATAAGTGAATATAATTTGTTGGACTTTTTACAAATCGAATTCCAATTAAAAAATACTATAAGATTATTTATAATTTATTTTTTAGTGTTAACTGTGCAATACACGGTCAATAACATTTATTATTTTTATAAAATAGTATTTGATTTGAATAAGAGATACAATTTTAGTCAAGTATTTTTTAAATAATATCAAAAAAATAAATTATTAAAAATAACATGAAAAAGTGAATTGTTAAAACAAGTAAAATGCAATGCATTGGTATCCACTCGAAATATGTAGAATATCATATAATTGCAAAATTAACATAATCTAATTGACCCAAATCGTGACCAAAAAATAATAATAATTGACCCAGATCAGATCAATAATCAAAGTTAGAAGTATTAAGGGCTTTGTTAGTGAAATGTAGTACCATTTTTTTTTAATAATCTAGGAACCCCCGCCATCCAAGTCCATTTTGACTTGTGGCCAGTATTCAACTTGGGCTCACACTCAATACCTCCTCTTCACACATAAGAGTTAAATTTAGGGGAGTCGGCCTCAAAAATATTTTCACCTTGTGAAATATTGAACCATTGACCAATGTCAACTTAACGTATCTATCAAGTGGCCAACTACTACCTGAGCTAATCCTTTAGAGTTAATGTCGTATCATTTATTGGTACCCAACCTGGCAAATCTTCACACCTTTGTAATCGGTAAATATTAGTCCTAGTTAGGACTTTAGGGCTCGTTTAACTGTTGTATTAAAGATTGTACTAAAGAATCGTATAGGCTTAAATACTTTAATCCTTGTTTATATAATATTTAGATGCCAAAAGTCACTCAAGTATTATGCATAGGATTAAATGATCAAATACGTACACCAACAATATGCTTTTAATATTATTAACTAGTACTATTAAGTCATTTTTAAAACCACCCGCGGTAGTATTGTTATCCAATTTTATGTTGTTATTTTATTGTTTTATTCTCAAAACTATCGTAACCCACACGACTCATGTCTTTTCCCAGCGTAATCGTCTTCATCGGTTCATGTCTCTACCCACAACTCCACTTTTTTGTGGACAGAGATCGTTCCCCATCATTATCCATCGTCACCAAGTAAGGAAATTTCTTGATCATTGATTGTTTGAATTTAATATCTATATAATAAAATAGCTTATAATTTAAATTTTAAAAGATAAAAAAAATAACTTTTATTTTTCGCGGTTCAGTTCGCTTTAAATTTTATTTTAAAGTTAATCTAACAATTAATATTAATACCCTAAATTTAATTAAAAAAATAGGTCCTTAATGATATGTTTAGAATGATTTTTTAAAAGTACTTCTAGACATTAATTCTCATAAGTATTTTAAAAAATAGTATTTGAAACTGTCTCACCACTACCTCTACCACCACCGCTGCCACCACCGTTGTTGCCGCCACCGCCAACGTCGCCGCCGCCACCCCCACTGCCACTATTGTCGCCGCCGCCATTACTGCCACCACCACCACCGTTGCCGCTACCGCCACCGCCACCATCGTTGCCGCTATCGTCACCACCACTATCGCCACCGTCGCCGCCACCCCCACCAACACTGTCGTCACCACTGCCACCACCACCACCATCGCCGCGCTGCCACCACCATTGTTGCCACTGTCGCCACCACGATCATCGTCACTTACCACAACTATCACCATCTCCTACCGCCACCACTGTCATCCACCATGTCTCACCCCTACTACAACCGATGCTTAAATTCATTTATCTCTCTTTTATGTTTGTGATTTAACTTTGGATATGAATACAAATATATTTATTATTTACTATTTTTTATTACTCTGTGTTTTCAAGCACATGCAATAACTAATATATTTATAATTGTACAAATTCAAATAAAAAAAATTAAACTATATATTAAGGGTATTTTTAGTCAATGTGATACTAAAATCATGAGATTCGTAAACTAAACAAACTTAAATTAGACAACAAAACTGTTATCTAGATCTTAATTCGATGTCATACCAAATGCAGGATAAATAAAAAATATTTTTATCCTCTATTCAATCTTATATTTTATCCACCTATACAAGATTATTAATCCAATCCCCCCCCCTCCTACCTTTTTTTATCAATACGACAAAAAAAACGAGTCTAGCACAAAAATAGGTACAATTTTTGGGTCAATTTACAATAAAAAAGGGATAAAGTTATGACAAATAAACATTAGACTTGATCCCAAACAGTCCCTTTAATTTGTCGAAACTTAACTCCTAAAAAACTATAAATTTTATTACATTACTAAAAAATAACTATTCGATATCATAGTCTTACCCATTAGTTGTATATAGTTATTTAACACTATTACATGGATGCAACGGTAACAAGTCTCAACATAAAATGTGTAATCTTTTTTTTTTTATTTTTTCTGGTTGAAGAAGAGAGATACATGATAAAGATTGAACTAGTAAAATTCTAGGTATTGTAATTCTTCTATTCTACTCCTTGTGAAGGCCTGGGTTGCACAGTCTTTCGTCACTTTTTCTCTAACCAGTAGGGGTGGCTCCTCTTTTTTGAGTACACCCTCATAGTGCATACTAAGTCTCCATTTAGCCTGTCTTTGTGTAACTTTATTGGATTCCNATCAAGCTCTGCTGCATACCATTCTTGAGACCATTCAAGATAGGGTTTCATCCCTCAAGTCCAAAAACTCACTCAAGAACCTGAGACTGGTTCATTTATGGCAGCTCCCCAGATCCTGTCTAGCATAACATTAGCATATCCAATTTGTTTGTCTTTTGATCTTGAATCCATGTTGTAAGGGCTATTCTGTATGGGGTACCTAGTACATTTCTTGGCACCCCATACATAATATGCCTGGTTTTGTTTTACAACAATCCCTTTCCTAGGAATACTTGCTTGTTTTCGTTTGATGATACTAACCATGTATCTCTTGCATTTGTTTTTACGTTAATGAAACCCATTTACCTTCAAAAAATAATAATAATAATAATAACAATTTAACTAACATATGAATTGGACCTAATTGATACTATGTTGAAAGTTGGGTGACGAGATTGGCACAAAAGGTTTAAAAGCCAAAATAAGGAATTTTTCCTTAGGATAGATTGTGCATGGTTGAATCCAAAGCATTGCTGTCCACTACGTATGCCAAAATTACAGGAAAAAACAAATGGAGAGAGAGAAGAAAAAAGTGGGCCATATAGAGGAACCTTGTGGAGTGTTTGATTGGTTATTGTAATGGTGGGAAGGGGCTTGAGAGTCTGGGAAATTCTGAATTGCTTTAGTGATTTTGTGCCATGTTTGGATGGTGAAACGAATGGAGATTGAATTGCATTTCTTTGTTCCTTCAAATCTCATCCAGTTGGATTCCTACATGGGATTCATAGTAAATGCCATTATTTAATCAAATACATATCCATTTTGGGGTAGTAGTGTCTTTTTACCTAAATATCCAACAACCCATCTTTGAAACCCATTCCCCTGGGTTTGCTCAAGCCTACATATGTGGAGTTCAACAAACTGTAGTTTTTGGTGCCTTGGACATGAGAGACCCTACATCTCGGGTTTTACATCTCCAATCAAACAATGCCCCCACAAACCAAGAGCAATGAGAACTAATTTATTGACCTAATTCATTATGACATTTTAATTGACTGTGGGGCCTATCAAATATTAAAATTTAGTGTTGATCCAATGGTTCTGCTGAAGTTACATTATTATGTCAACAAATTAGGTCAAATTAGTATTACTCCAAACGAAATAGGCCCTGGATGTTTTGGATTCACACCTTCTGGGTTTATACAATGTTTCTGTTCGTGTGTGTATGTGAGAGAGAGTGACGCAGCGGATAATCGGAGACACAAAGATATCATCGTCTACGAGTACACATGTAAAGAATAAAAATACTAAATTCACAGAGAATATGAAAAGAATAATTCTTGAAATATTGTATTATTGATTGATTAAGTATGTAAAATTGTAGTACATATGACAATTTATAGAAAAAATNCTTAGGATAGAGTGTGCATGGTTGAATCCAAAGCATTGCTGTCCACTACGTATGCCAAAATTACAGGAAAAAACAAATGGAGAGAGAGAAGAAAAAAGTGGGCCATATAGAGGAACCTTGTGGAGTGTTTGATTGGTTATTGTAATGGTGGGAAGGGGCTTGAGAGTCTGGGAAATTCTGAATTGCTTTAGTGATTTTGTGCCATGTTTGGATGGTGAAACGAATGGAGATTGAATTGCATTTCTTTGTTCCTTCAAATCTCATCCAGTTGGATTCCTACATGGGATTCATAGTAAATGCCATTATTTAATCAAATACATATCCATTTTGGGGTAGTAGTGTCTTTTTACCTAAATATCCAACAACCCATCTTTGAAACCCATTCCCCTGGGTTTGCTCAAGCCTACATATGTGGAGTTCAACAAACTGTAGTTTTTGGTGCCTTGGACATGAGAGACCCTACATCTCGGGTTTTACATCTCCAATCAAACAATGCCCCCACAAACCAAAGAGCAATGAAAACTAATTTATTGACCTAATTCATTATGACATTTTAATTGACTGTGGGGCCTATCAAATATTAAAATTTAGTGTTGATCCAATGATTCTGCTGAAGTTACATTATTATGTCAACAAATTAGGTCAAATTAGTATTACTCCAAACGAAATAGGCCCTGGATGTTTTGGATTCACACCTTCTGGGTTTATACAATGTTTCTGTTCGTGTGTGTATGTGAGAGAGAGTGACGCAGCGGATAATCGGAGACACAAAGATATCATCGTCTACGAGTACACATGTAAAGAATAAAAATACTAAATTCACAGAGAATATGAAAAGAATAATTCTTGAAATATTGTATTATTGATTGATTAAGTATGTAAAATTGTAGTACATATGACAATTTATAGAAAAAATTGTAACCTTAAAGTTTTCAAAACATAAACAAATTTCAGTTTTTAAAAAAGCTACCTAAACCCTTATTCCAACTAAATAATAAAAAAAAAAAAAATATAGAAATTCGTAATTCTTGTTCTGCATGAGAGAGAGAGAGAGAGAGAGAGAGAGAGGAAGGGAAATGAACAGGCATACAGTGATTCCTAAGCAACAGTAAAGGTGTCTTCACCTCCAAAATGAAGTAACAAATATGTGACTTGACTTGGGGTCCAGTTAGTTTTTCATGATGTTCACATGGAAGTTGCATCATCTTAACTTGAATTTTTTTTTTTTTTTTTCAATTTTCATCCATTCAATCATCCTCTGTTAATGGTAAAGTTGGAAATTTGTGAACACGGTTTTTTATTGCCATACAAAACCAACTAAAAGTTAGCAGATAAGGTATCAATTCGCGTCGTGTCATTTTTGATTTTGTTATTTTTGAATCGAGTCATTTTTTATTTGTGTCGTATTTGTTTTAATAAAAAATTATTTACTTCTAAAACAATTCATATTATAATATGTAAATAAATTTTAAAAAAAAATTATAAATTACTGTTTTTTTTTCTTACATTTCTAGTTATTCGTGTGATTTGTGACTAACCTTCATTTGATTAATTCATTATTTGTGTTAATTGGTCGTGTCACTTTCAAGTTTCGCATCGTGCAGAATTTATGTCAGTGGGTAAAATCGACACGCTTGAATCCTGGTTAGTAAAAAAGTTAGATGATAGTAATAACAACTTTCTAAAGTAAAATCCAGGATCATTTATTGGTACCATACTTGGCCAAATCTTCACATCTTTGTAACTGATGTATATTAGTTGGCTATTATTATTATTATTATTACAACATGTTCTCGGACAGAAGGAGTTTTTCTTCACTTGTGCTCTGTTTGATATGATGAAAAATGAAAGGATGGAAAGTTTGAGGGATAGATAAAATATCATGTTTGATAAGAAAGGAAAATACGAAGAATGAAAAAGTAGATGAATTAACTTTCCTTCCAACTCACCAAAATCAATCCCTCCAAAATAGAAAGGAAAGTGGATAGAAATTTAATTATTTATGTTGAGATGTATCTTATTTGCCTATATATATTATGTATACATTAATTTCATATAAAAATATAATGATAAAATATGTATATATATATATATAATAAAATAAATAAAAAATAAAAAATTTTCAAGATTATCACTTTGGTCTCGTTCTCACACAAATATACAATTAATCTCTAATGTTTACTTTGTCTCTACCATTCTGTATCTTCATAGAGTCCAAATCCCATTATATTTATTGAGAGTGGTTTGCTATTGAGAAAATTTTAAAACATGTGCTAAAGATGATTCAAACACATCCAAAAAGGAAATTTTTGTAATTGTTGTCTTAAATACATTTAGAAAACTTTGAAATCATCATTTTAGAAAGTAGTATATTTTACACAAATGTTGCTTGCCTCACGATGTCTTGCAGCATATTCATTGCAACATCAAAGGACAAGTCACCCAAGTCCACATCTTAATAATGACGTAGTTGCGGGTATAAAAATTGATCTATTTTGTTTTCAAGATTAATCGCCGATGAAACTAACTCACATTCCATATATCACATTCTATGAATTCAAGTACAACACATTAGTGACCGTTAATATGTACACAGTTTATATATCTGAGATTGGAAAAAAATTAAAAAATAAATAAACACACATTGGAAGAGACTTGAATCCTCAACGACATATGATTATTCTTTTGTTTTTTAGCCGGAGTGGGTCACATTATTCCATTACGTCACTTATAATGTTAGTCAAGGTTATCGTCTTTGTGTAAATGAATGAAGGTTGGTGGGTGGACCCACGAAATATTGGAAATGTGGGGTTTTGGGTTTTGGGTGGGGGGGAGAGACCCACGAATTATTGTCTTTCCATCATGTTTCCCTCTTTGGTCTTTGAACTCTTTTGTGTTAATTTTGTATGGGAGGAATCCTTTTTTTTTTCTTTTTTTTTTGTGTGTTTGGTTAAGAGCAATAAGAAGTATGAAAAATTATTTTTTTTTGGTGAACAGCCAATTCCTTAATGTTACTGTAGACATCAGCCTTTGAACTAACATTAATAATTCACCCTCACGTTGCTTCAGAAAAAGTCCTATCTGTGTCCCTTTGTTCTTAAGCTTTTCACGAACTGAGAATTGAAGCGTACACGCATGGTGTCCAAATTTACAAGCCGAAGAAGGATTCACCAACAATGGAGCAGATTTGGAATGTCTATTTGTTCTCATCTGAGCATTATGCATCGAATAATAACTTTTTCTAGGCAAAAAATATGTATAACAAACCAAGCTGACAAGTTGGTCAAGAACCCACTATACAAATTAGAGATCCTAAACCGAGTCTTTTCTGGTTGCCCAGTGCATATAGAACGAAAGAGATTTAACACCAACACAAGGGTAGACAAAAACGACCGGTAAACTTGTAAAATCGAACATTTTGAGTTCGAAATTTAAAAACTTTCTTGACATCAGACCATAAAGAATTTATATCTCATGAATTCCTTAATTTTGACTTATATAGCATATCTTTAATCGGACCAAAAAGATGATTAGTCAAAGATACAGATAAGCTGATCTAGACAATCCCTATCCACAATACTAGGAAAAAAAAACACGAGGAACAAAAGAGACAGCATATGCCTAAAAGTATTAAGTGGGTACCCTAAACATCGAAAATCCGATATAACTATTAGTTAGGAAAAAAAAACAACAAAATAAATAAGAAAACAAATCTCATCGAATTTTGAAGACGATACTGACTCATCTTAGAGTCCAACTTATTCAACAACATTTTTGACATTAATGATTAAACGTTACAGATCAATTTGATCCCAAGATTATGGATGATCTTGCTAATCAGTCTCATTCCAAAAGCCGGGGTGGAATTGTCAACTGTTTATATTTACATACATATCATGGTCTACATTTCTACAAATTAGAGAATACAACACTTCAGCATCAGCCCCTTCTGATTCACCCTCCCTCCTTCATTGCCTAAAGAAAATAGAGCATTCTATGGTTAGTGGCTTCATCTTCCTAAGTAGCACATCAAAGAAAATCACTACTACTACATTCACTAAACAGAGAAAAAACATGGGTGTGTTCCACCATCCCAGCGATCAGATATAAATATACATGAGACTATAGGAAGATTCAAATATAGGCCATGAAACGATAGCAAGTGCCATTCTGCACATGCTTAGAAAAATTCCATAGAAACATGAATCTTATTGTAACTATTTGCTAGTAGCTTGCATTGTGTTTGCACNGATCATTGAGGGGTATGACCAAAGTGGACTGTTACCATGATAACAGGAAAGCAAACTACTAATTTATGATTATTAATTTCTCACCTTTTGTCATAGCGGCAATAATCATAAGGAAGGTTACCAGAGTAAAATGCAGACACAAAAGGTGCCTTAAATGTGCTTGTGGGAANACAATAGTAAAACAGTGTATGGACTGCTCTACCCTAGATAATGGAAGCTATATAGTACTCCTCCCATTTAAAGGAAATAGCCATCTTTCCTATCATTCTGTCACACGCATCCTTNACAATAGTAAAACAGTGTATGGACTGCTCTACCCTAGATAATGGAAGCTATATAGTCCCCTTCCATTTAAAGGAAATAGCCATCTTTCCTATCATTCTGTCACACGCATCCATTGTCTTTGGGGCCAAAAGTGGACAAAAAAGTGTGGAATAGAAGATTTTATTAATGAATGGCTGCCTATAAGTTAAATCCTTGAAGGAGATATAAGGTAAAATCGAACAATGCCAGCAACTGAGAAGTAAAGTTGACAAACCTTCAGGAGGCTGAGCTAGTTTGCGATTCTGGGGAGACATCATCTCTTTCTTTAATTGAGTCAATAGATCCTCCATTGTATACTCCCGTTGCCAGTCAGCAAGCATGGGGAAAAGACTAGGCTCAACCTGGTAATTCGGCCACCCATGAGCTTATTTTAAAACATTTCGTCTTAGAATACTTTCAAGTGACAGTACTTACCAAACCAGTTTCGCGATCAACACAGCTCATGTTTATACGGGTTTGAAACCTAACACCTGGCGCCTTTTCCGGATAATCCTTACCACAGAATAGTTTCAGCTGATAGATGCGCCCTTCATGAACGGTCTGTCTTGCAGCATCAATAAATAGTAAGACAACAATTTTCTTCTTTCACTATGCGTTGATAACGTAAATAATCCCATAACAAAGCAATTTGAACTTAAAAAAAGAAAATATCAACACCAATGTCACATATAGCAACTGAATTTTTCTTTCATATGGATTTTTTTGTTGTAACCATCAAATTGCCTGGTGCTTCATGATAATATGAGCTAATAGAGAACACTGAATATATCATCAATATCAGGAAGGAAATTCAAGAATATAGTTGACATTAGTAAAGAATATACCAAGAAGAAAAAATTCAGCTCAGCAGTTTTGAAATTATGCTAGTGCATGAATGAAATTACTATGGTAGCAAAACAAGACACCATTAGTGTCCCAAGCAAGATCATTGAGGGGTATGACCAAAGTGGACTGTTACCATGATAACAGGAAAGCAAACTACTAATTTATGATTATTAATTTCTCACCTTTTGTCATAACGGCAATAATCATAAGGAAGGTTACCAGAGTAAAATGCAGACACAAAAGGTGCCTTAAATGTGCTTGTGAGGAAAAAAAGAATTTTAATAACTTTCGAAACAAAAGGCAAAAACTAAAAGGTGATTGCCGACTCTTCAAAGTTTCATCGAACCTTGTTTCTTTCTACGGTATGAATTATTCACTGATGAGAATTGTTTGGATGGGCCACAAATGATAGTTTTGGGTACAAATCATCACCACTAAATTATATGATTCAATCCCCATAACTAAAACTTAGTCTGTAGCCTGACAACTCCAGGCTCTATCTAACCACTCCACCTGCCATTGGTGCGGGATCAGCATTCCGTAATTCAATTGCAAACTACATCCTGAAGGTGGACAGCCAAAAAAAAAAAAAAGATTACACCTTCTGGGTGGTCCAACCAAGGCAGATTTAGTTTCTAAGCCTAATTATTTTAGTTGTCACGCCT
This sequence comes from Ilex paraguariensis, assembly GCA_963454935.2. Taxonomy (NCBI): domain Eukaryota; kingdom Viridiplantae; phylum Streptophyta; class Magnoliopsida; order Aquifoliales; family Aquifoliaceae; genus Ilex; species Ilex paraguariensis. Next base: position 959,557 of record CAUOFW020005946.1, read on the forward strand.
ATGGTATTTGCCAGAACAGTCCCTATGCAATCTCCACAAGTGACTTTCCAGTCTCTACATTTAGAGTTTGATCTAGTTCATCAAAAGCACAAGATTTTGAATCTCTCACTATTTACACTCAAGCATCCAAAGGGTATAGTAACTCGACTTAATAAATCAACAGCATTCCAACATTGAAGATGAGCCCAAGGCCTTTCAAATACCTCCAACCTTTAAATATAAAAAGTAAGTCAACATCCCAGGGAATGCAGTAATATATAACTATGTCACATGCTATTTACAGGACATGAATAGGAAGATTGAAAAAGGAAAACAAACATTTGGAGGACCAATTATTGTCCCAGTCCATGATTGCATGTATACATCATCTGCATCATCCATTCCATAGCTTACAGTTCCATCCCCAATTCCCTTTTCTCCTCTCTCGAGCTCTTCTAATAACCTAAAATTCCTCGGAACTGCAAAAGAACACAATTTTTCGTAAGGTATCTATGATCCATGTGACATGCAAGTAAATCCTTAGGTAATAGTACTGGCTGGAATCAAATGATTATGTCCACATGATCTGTGCACTGGCATCAGCAATTTGAGGCAGAAATCACAAGCACACTCAAACTAAACTTGTCAAGATTAAAAAGGCTGCACTCACGTTTGTTATGTATAAAACTAAAGGGGCAATATGCATTGAATCCTCGACAAAGAATGGTCTTTGCCAATCAAACTGCCCGGTTACACACTGTGCATGTCATGCATGCAACATATCAAGTTAAATGAGCATTAATAAGCATTCAATTAGCAACTTCCTGTTTCTTTTAATTCTACCGAGAATAAAACTGTAACCTAGAATGTGATGCTAATAAGGTAGCTCCAAATCTCTTGTTCATCCGGTTTCTGATATGCATAATCAGCATATGATGGACATTTATTCCAACAATTTGTTATCAAAATACAAATTTGAAAATAATAAAGTTACGGAATGAGGGGATATAAGTGGACAGTGTCCCTGAAATTCAATGGCGTAGTAAAAAACACAGTGCATTAAACAATGCATTATCTATAAACTACCTTTCTTTTGGTTTTATATTCAGATTGTGCGCTGGGGTCAAATAAACTGAAGATAACTTTGGGAAAACCATTTATTTTGCCCATTCCCATTGCAACACAAATAGATAGATTTTATTTTGATAAACACATCCAAATCAATCCAATAAAGAGTGGGCAGCTCCCATCATATTAGTCTTGGAAGTCTGCTTTTCACCAAAAAGAACCCAAAATCTCTCCCCCCCCACAACCCAAAAAAAAAAAACCCCCAACCAAAACACACCTCATTTCTTTATCCCTTCTTTCCTCTGTCTATCTACTCACCCAAAATAAGTAATTGTGTGTGTTCATTAGCAGGCATGCATATATATACATTTTCATCCTAAGTTCTAACCCCCAAATCATGTTTTTCAACGCAGGCATCTATTTATGGACCTTGCTTCAATTACATCCGCAAAAAGGGAATGGCACATTCTGCCGCTTCCTCCTTGGATTCCATCCTCTTTTTCTTTGGTAAGTACCTTTCTCCTTTTATTTTTACATACAAAACGTAGCCTTATGCGTGCCCACGCGAACATAAGACAGTTATTTTGACTGCATATTTAAAGATTAAGCTATGGCAACTCATACATTTAATAAGCATTGCAAGAAGCGCCCATCACCAACATCGAATGAGCATAAGCACAATGCCAGCTAGACTCCTAGGCGAGTGAGGGGCTCACCTAGGGCTCTGCTTGTCTACGATCCAGAAAATTATACACTTATATTTTTTAAAAAATAGAAATAGGATGTTACATCATATTAGCAAAGAAATTGGAAATATTCTTCTTTCAAATATATATATCCTCATTATTAAATTTGCCTTTTGACAAAGGTCTAATAGTTATGTCATTGTGACCATGTTGAATGTGCATGTGTCCGGTTTACAATGATTTCTTTTGTGTCTTTCATAGTTCTTCCCCATAAACCATATCTCACTTGTTTCTTTTTCGTTTTCTCGATTCCTTTTTCTATAAAGTAAATTGGGTTTTATGCAAATTTTTGATAACTTTAAAAAGAAACATGCATTATATTCTTTTTGAAAATTTATAAGATCTAATCCCTCCCATTCTATCTAAGTTTTAGTGAATCCAGTGTATTTACCCAGTTTTAGTTTCTTGAACATACTTGAGTTAATTTTGATCTCAATATAGCCATCTGGATAAGGCATTTAATCTTTAAGTAGTTTTCCATCTAAGATATACTTATAGAAAATATGAATTTAACATGAGAAAATAAAAAATAATTTAATTAATTTAATTACAAAAAAAAAAACATTTAGAGCCCCGTCTCAAGTTTTTGCCCAAGGCCTCAAGTATTATTGAGCCAGCCCTGCATAAGCATATGGCATGTGGAGAACTAAAAGATGCAGGAAGTTTATTATCACAAACTTACATATCTGCACCATGTCACACAGATACAGGTGATACCCGACAAGGTCATAGAGCAACCACCCCTTAGCAGTACTCCAAAATTAACAGAATGATACATAGAACCGCATAAAACTCTACCTTACTTCATTCCACGATTGCTTTGTCAGTAAAAATATAGAATACCTCATTCACTTCACCAAAAATAAATAAATTAACCGACAATAGTAGCTCATGATCAAAATTTTCACTTCTAAACCCTTCAATCCGTACCTCTATGTTATTTTATATACAACAAAATCCACAAACTTCATTATGTATTGGGCATAACATTCATATTGCCGAAAACATCAAATTGAATTAAAAACAAGACATATTGACCCAATTCCCAAAACCCTAACTTGACCAAACCCCAAATTTAAGAAAACATGAAAAAAAAAAAATTTATAGATGAAAACAAAAGGCAACAAGTAAACAATCAATACACATAAAAGCTTCAGAAACGCACAGAATTCTAACCAATTTACAGATAAAAAGATAACATTACAATGTAACGAAGTAGAAATTCAGGGTTTGAAGCATACCCACAACACTTGATCCTTCTGAGCCCATTACTTGCTGCATCAAACGGCGAAGCTATGGCTCTCTCAATGGTACATAGACTTTCTAGAGAGAGAAAAAACAGGGGTTCAGAGTGTGTGTTTGTGAGAGAGAGAGAGAGAGAGCTGGAACGTGGGAGTTGGGAAGGGGAAGAAATGGTTCCTGATAAACAGTGCAGTCTACCAACTTTTCGCAACTCCGAAGTCTCCTCTACCATTTACACGAGGGTCATAAAAGATAAATTATGTTTTAACCCCCAAAACTATGCACTCTATTTCACTTTATCTTTTAAACTATTACATTTTTCTCGTCAAGTATTTGCATTATTTTATAATGCCCCAATCTCATACATTCGTCATCTTTTTGAATGGATATTTCCAACACGTTGGGTTAAAGTGAGAAAATAGTTTAAGAGGTAAAATAAAATAATTTTTTTTGGGGCAAAATTCAGTTTACTCCCTTGTGGTTTGAGTATTTTGCACATGATCCCCCTATCATTTAGAAATTAGCACATTACTCTCTTGTGGTTTTGGACTAAAATACTACCGTTAGTATTTCTGTTAGATTAGACCATCCATGACATACACGCACCTAAGAGGAGATTTGACATAACAAAACACGTTTTCTTCCAAAAATAGACACAATAAAATTACAATAATACCCTTATTCGATCTTCATCTTCTTGAACAATTACCCTACTATGCACCACAACCATCGACAACCAAGTTCAATCAACCAAGCAAGACACCCCCACCAGTAATAACAGAGATCAACGAAGACCAAGAGGAAACAAAGGAAAACAAGGGATTCAGTTTATCCCCCTTTTTTTAATAGAATTTTATTTATTCAAAAAAACAGTAATTACAAGAAGAAAATATACCTTACAGAAAGCACGAAGCAAAATATATGCCTTAAAAGACAACAAACCAAACTTAAGTAACAAAACCAAAAGTTAACCAACAGCTCATCCAGCCAACTCCCAAACCAAAACATCATCACTGTCCAGCTTCCTTTCTAGCAAATTTCAGACAAATCAGCATTTGCTTCAAGGATGTTCAAATAAAACAAAGCCTGTTAGCCCATATCATCAAACACAACCCTTCTGTTCCTTCGCAGACCAGGTAATCCCTTCTAGTCATTCAGCAAAGCCAACCCAACCTCACAAGACAATTGCAACTCCACCGAAAAATCAGTAGTCCTTTGACCCATTACAAATACCCAACACAAATCAATAGTTCTCCAGAATCCTTGCTTTGATTAGGGTGATTGGGGGTTTGAGTTTGTGCTCTGTAAATAGATAGTATGGTCGTGGCTGTGATGGTTGCCCAGATGGTTGCTGATGGTTGCCCCGATGGCAGTGATAATTGGGAGAAGATGGATCGTTGATTTATTGGTTGTAGAGAGAGAGACAAAGAGAGGGTTGTCAATTGTGGCAGAAGGGTGGTGAGAGAAAGAGCCAATGAGGTTGTTGCTTAGAGAAAGAGAAGGGGGAGAGAGGGTTGCTGATGGAGAGAGATGATGAAGGAGAGAGAGAGAGGCGCAATGACATTGTTGAGTGAGAGAGAGAGTGTGAGAGAGAGGCAAGGTATAATTTTGCTGAGATGGTGGGAAGAGAGATATATTGCTAACTGGTGTGAGTGGGCATGAGAAGTTCAAGTGGAACTCATAACACGTGGCCTATTTTGATGTTTAACGGTTGAGAGTTTGAGGATATTAAAATCATTTTATTACTTTTGTTCACGGTGTTAATTGTGCATTTTGGTCTAAAATTATAAGGAGGTAATGTGTTGATTTCCAAATGATATGGGGGTCATGTGCAAAATATCCAAACTACAAGAGAATAAACTGGATTTTGTCCTTTTTTTTTTTTTGTTAAATATGTAAGGAACGTTAATAACAAGAGTGATGTGAAATTAATACAGAACAATATGATAGTTGATGGGTAACATAAAAAATATTTTAGTTGCGAGTCAAATTTCATTTTATCCATCCCCTGTTGCCTGTCACCACCGCCACATTTATAAAGATTTTAGTTGAGAGGTCAAATTTCATTTTATCCATTTGCCGCTGCCGATGCCACCGCCACTACCGCCGTTGTGCCATTTTTGAATTTATATTGAGCATTAGTCAATTCTAATCCAATTCATTTAATTAATTGTATCGAGTCATTATTTTGTGTCGTGTTCGTATTGACTTATTTAACGCGTAAATAAAAAATAAGTAATACTATTAGGATATAGTTTAGGGACATAATGCATTATTGTGACTAATAGAATAATGGTAGAATGCATTTAATTTTGCAATGAGTCGCATCATTAAATGCGTTTCACTATCATACATTAGTCATAATTTATTATGTCCTCAAATTATATCTGTCAATTATATCCCAATAGCATTATTGATATCAAATTTAATGCTCAGATTTAAGTATAAAATTTAATTATCACTTAATTATACCTATACTTATACTTTTTTTATAAACTCAAAATTAACTTAATAATAATAATAATAAGTAAACATATCTTTTTTTGTACAATAATTATGTTACTACTTGATTAAAATTAGTAAAATTTAATATTTTGTTCTTATAATACTAGTTAAACATGTTAATTAAGTCAATTTCGTGTTATTGATATTTGATATTAATTTGATCCATTTATTATTTGTATTAATGGATCGTGTCATTTACGAATTTGTATCAAGAAATAAACAATTATAACCCACTAATTTTTTATTAATTTTGAATTATATTTTTGTGTCGTATCAGAAATTATCACTCTTATCACCTAGTTTGCACATTAACACTTTACACTTAGTAATATCAACCAAAATAACACAATTGACCAAAAAGACTTTAAAACCCCTTAATTATCCATATTATTTTTTATTCAAAACAATCATCAACGACAAGCCCTATCATGGAGAGCCCCAATACTTATCCATAACTCCCTACAGCTCCCCTGCCCCAACACCGACAGCCACCCCAAACCATCTTCCATACCTTCAGTAGTCACCACAAGGCCCAAAGTTCCAAACTCCATCTTCAGTTTCAGCAACACCCAGCCCCACCAACTGCTTACATCACATTATTGTCGTCGTAATAAGTAAACGGGAAAATTGGAAAGGGAGATATCAAATTAGACTTTATTATAAAAAAAACATATAAAAAAAATATTGAATAATTAAGTTATTAATTTCAATACTTATTTGTATTTAAATATATTATTTAAATTTTACTGATCTTTTTGGAATATTTTTGTCCTATTGATCTATGTGTATTTTCATTGAAAAGTTATGCATTAAATATCTTCTAATTTTATAGGAGAATTTTAATATTCCATATTTGTATATCATCCTTTGATTCATGCGTATTTTTTTTGAAAAGTAATTTTGTTTTCAAATTATATTTAATACACCATGATTCATGCATATTTTTTTTTGAAAAGTGATTTTGTTTTTAAATTATATTTAATGCATCTTGATTCATGCATATTTTTTTTTTTGAAAAGTGATTTTATTTTCAAATTATATTAATATCCGAACAGTATCAGAATAATAGTGGAAGAAGTCATTTATACAAAATATTGTACTATTACATTTTCTCAAACATATATATTCATATAATTTCATTCAAAACAGTCCATCTCCGTTTTGAATTTGTTACCACATGCACAAAATTATTGAACACTATTTTTGTTACAGTGTATTATTAACTATCTTTATTATAATGTATTTGTTACACTAGAATTCGGATATTAACAAATTTTGAAATTCAACAAGTAATATATTTTTAAATAAACGGAATATTAAAATTCTCTTATAAAACTAGTAGTAGTAAATATTTAATGCATAAATATAATTTAAAAATAAAACCACTTTCCAAAAAATAATATGCATGAATCAAGATTTATTAAAGATAAGAGATTTTGAATTAAATGACCATAAATTTCAACGCTTAATATATGTTTTATTAAAGTTTTTAGGAAAGAAAATTTTACATAGGCATTTACATTTTTGCATCTTAACTATGTACTTTTTCTAAAAATATTTTATTCTATATATTTTTTTATAATTATATCTAATTTAATGTAACGACTTCCAAATGACCATTTGTTGATTGATTTGGACTAGTTGGAAGCAAAACGTCCCATCTTAATGCTAAACAGTTCACTACAATTATTGAAATCGTGCTAAAAAAAATTATATATAAATCACCAAATTATTATTATAATGAGTAAATAATTATTACAATTGAATACTACATCTATAACAAATAAGAAAGCATTTAGAGAGGTGAAGAGAAGTCCGATAAGGGACAAAGTAATTAAGTATTGCAAATGACAATGATTGATACCTTGACCTCATGGTTGAAAATTGTATAGAGAATCGAGGGTGATTTGTGAGACTCGATCAGATATTAATATAATTATGTGAATTAAATATAATTATGTGAAATTAATTATTAGATCGAATTTTGTATATGAAAATAATATTGGGTTGATTTTGGAATCACTTAAGAATTTGGAGAGAGACCAATAGAATTATTAAAATTGAATGGAAATATTTTTAGACACGTGTCAAACAAAATGTGGTGGGTTATTTTAAAAATTATGTATGTGGGTGGGTGTATGCCAAGTGTTTTTGTGTGTGTTAAGGTGTAGTAAAGTGTGTGCGTAATGCATGAACAATGTGTAAGTGTGTATTTTAATACGTAATAAAGTAAATGCATTTAAAAGACAAACGAGTGCGTGTATGTGTGTCCTATTGTTTGTTTATGAGTAGAATGAGAAATGACATGTGAACCGCCTTTTATGAGTAGGAAACCTGTATCTTTCTCTCTTACGCATGTGCTCACGATTGTGCAACTCAATAGTCAGCAACTGTCCAGTCTATACAGAATGAGTCTAGAATTGTACATAACTTCAGTTTAGTTGGATACGTCTCATGTTTTAATCGGTTACATTACAACCCATTAATTTAATAGATTCCTCTTTTTATCGCTTGAAGCTATTATAATTAGACCAAAATCAACTAATTTTATATTAATTTTGTATTAAATTTCTGGCAGGTGGTGTATTTCCATCCCTTACCGACGTACTATTTCAATTTTTCTATATCTTTATATGTGGTAAAACCAATTATATCATTACATTGTATAATTTCATGGATAATCCCGTGGGTTCCACTGTGAACTAATTGACTAGCTTTGGTGTGGGATAGTGAGAGGTAATGTTACGCTATGTTAATAGTGTCACGTGGCATAACGATCCATTAATAATTAAACACTAACAATTAGACCCATTAAAACTCATAATCACCTAATTATGTTATACATAATCATCTCTATGACAAGAAGTAAGCCCTATTTTACACTTTTTTCACTTTCTTATTGGACGGTTAGACCCAATATTCGCAGCCAGCTCATTTTGAAAGTTACCTTTTATGCTTACCAAGTGTATTAATTGTCTTTTTGAATACATGCTCTAATACAATCTGTTGGTTGGAGCCCAATGTGAACTTTTAGTGACCCAATTTCAAAGTGCATGACAAAGTGAAATGCTTAATAAATCTAATATTTGAATCTAGAATGCGTTTTAAAGTCGCGGGTGCCTAGTACAAAATGTACAATAATGAACAACATAAATATGAGATGTTATAATGACTAAGGGAGATTTGGACCTTCAATTTAAGAAAAGTTTTAGTTTCAAACATACCCAACATAAAAAGAACAATATTGTACGGTGAAGAGCAAAGACAATACATGTTTCATACCTAATATTTGATAACTAAGGTAGTGATAGTATCAATACAATATAAGCTGAAATTGGATAACTGATACAAATCCAATCACCATCGACAAAATGACTGGTTTATCATTTAATTCTGTTCTATCTATATTGTGTTTGGATTACTGTTATTAGAACCCGACTGAACCGGACGGTCAAACTGGTGAACTAGGACATTCAATGGTCCATTTCACTAAAAAGACCGCCTTTATAATTGAACAGTTAGAAAATTGAAAAATCAGCCAATTTTGGCCAAAACCAGTGAACCAATGATTCCTAAAACCGACTGATTCAATACTTAAAACCAACCAGTAGTTCCTTCGCCTTCTCCGTCTCCTTCAAGATCTAGCTCTCGAATAATAACACATCACAGATCTAGATCTCAAACACCACATATCTCCTCCTAAGTTGTGTAAGCTTTTTTCTTCCTCTCTCTCTCCACGCAGAAACACCCACGTAATATACACACAGAGTTAGTAAGTAGTACATAGTTTACAGAGTTATGAGCTCTTTGTGTGACTATCAATTTGGGGGAATGAGGTCAAAATGTAAGTGTGTGCTTGTTGAGAAATAATGGATTGCCCTTAATACCCCTTCACTAACTCACTTGACAGGCTTGAAATAGTGATACTTGACACAATGATTGTACTTTAAGGGCAAATTTTATAATTTACGCATGTTTGATGGAAAATAGAATGAATAAATTTGAGTGGGTAATTCATATTTTTTTTAGGTAAATTACTATCTTATTTATTTTTTTATTATACAATCAATCCGTCATGTTGACCCAACAGTTGAACCAGTGAATCGATTCCTCTGTAAGTTCGATGTCCGGTCCGATTCTGATAACTATGGTTTGAATCANCCCAACAGTTGAATCAGTGAACCGATCCCTCTGTAGGTTCGATGTCCGGTCCGATTCTGATAACTATGGTTTAGATTATAATTGGAATACATTATTAATTTTTTGTCCTAATATCGATCAAGATAGTGTAAAACCGAGTTTAAGAAATAATGTTTTTTTGAAATTTAGTGGGCACTCTAGTCATTTTTTATTCTATTACGAATTATGATAAATTTTATACCACTTATTATATGGTGTCAATTTTAACGAAATTTATTAAGATTAAGCCCTATTACGTATCAATACCTAGTGTTAAGTGACCACCAAATTAATTTAGTACCGTTGATACTTAATACTAGCTTTGATATCTTTAGTGCCCTTTCTTCACTAAGTTTTGTTAATACTGGTCGAAATATTACATACAGATTGAATATATATATATATATATATATACGTACTCATTTTTGAATATATATTTTGAGCCCGATATTATCATCTACAAATAATTCATGGCCGNTATATATATATATATACTCATTTTTGAATATATATTTTGAGCCCGATATTATCATCTACAAATAATTCATGGCCGAATGAATAAATGGATTTTATACCCACACACATTTTGTTAAATAAACCCACAAATGTTGTATGACATAAGTGTGGGTCAACTACTTCTCAATACCTGAACTAAACGTAGAATGAAGATACACAAATTTTAGATTTGTCTTTCTTCTCCAACTGGATGGGTATGAAATGAACAAGAACCTTGGCTTGAGTTTCGAATCGAATTGATTATTGACTTCCTCATGTTGCCCTCTCAATTATTTGAATATGTTTTATATTGGATCAATACCAATGTGAAATCACTAATCCATTTTCAGGTGCTATGTGAGAGACATAATAATAAAAAGACCTTGTGTGAAATTAAGTAAAAAAGTAAATAGTTGGGGGTCAATGTGAAATCAATAATCTACTTTGAGGTGCTATGTGAGAAACATAATAATAAAAGAGGCCATATGAAAAATGACATAAATGAGCAGTCAAAGTGTAATTTTTAATCTTTTGTATGAAATTAAGTGATTGTAATGTCAATAGTCAACGATTCTCCCACAATAAATACAAAACGCATCTTGTCCCTTTGCGTCCCACGCAACACCCACACATTTTGTTTACCCCATCCATCGTCTGAGTCGCAGAGAGAATGACCATAACAATGACGACCATTACCAGTACCAACCCAGCCCAAGACTACAACAGACTTGAAGAAGCGAAGAAGTTAGATAAATCCAAACTGGAGTGAAAGGCCTCGTTGATTCTGGCCTCACCACCATCCCTCGCATTTTCCACCATCCACCCCAAAACTCGCCCAACCCAAAATCCTTAACCCGAAACGCCAAATTATCACTACCCATCATCGACCTCTCTAGCACCCGCTCAATTGTGGTTGACCAGATTCGTCTCGCCTCCTCAACCATTGGGTTCTTCCAAATAACCAACCATGGCATGCCAAAAACTGCCATGGACCATATGCTTTCCTCTATCAAGTCTTTCCATGAATTACCAGATACCACTAGGATGCAATATTATAGGAGGGACACCTCTCATGCTGTAGCCTACTATACTAAGAAATTAGTTTGGAGACTCTTCAAATGATGGGGATTTGTATAAATACCTTATGGAAAATAAATCACGCATTCATCACCGACATTCATTATTAATAATAATTTTTTTACCGATCAACACATGGTATCACCGTTACATTGAATATTTATTCCTGTCTTTGATCAGACCAAAGAAAAAATTAGTCGAGTTACACCTGACCTGCCCTGAACACTCGGGACAATTTTAAAAAAA
>CAUOFW020005946.1:973643-997640 GCA_963454935.2 Ilex paraguariensis
GCCACTTGTTTGCCCTACATGGTCTACCACAAGAGAACAACCACAAAACAACAGTAGAAAAATGAACTTGTTACATGTGAACTTGTTTGGCAAAAGTGGAGCTCTATTCAGTGTTGGGTGTTGAATATATGGAGTCAGAGTTTTGGTGGTGGTTGATGTGGAGTATTTACAGTGCTTATGATGTGTCGATTTGGTTGGTATTTGGTTGCTGGATGATAATAGCTGGGTGTTTGGGTGGTGGCTATGATGGTTTGTGGTTGATGGGGTTGGAGCTTTTGGCTCAATTGGTCAAAGAGAAAAGAAAGAAAATGGAGAAAAATAAAGGCTAAGGGTACAAAAATAATTTTAAACTTTCTGTCTAATTCATCAGTTAACTTAAGGGGACAAATTATTCAATTTTAAATTACCGTATAAAGTGCAACATGCCTTGCAACTTGAAACACTTCTCATTAATAGATGGCTGAAGCATTAGTAAGAAAGAAAAAAAGGAATAAACCATTATAAAAGAAAAGTGAAAATACCATCGTTCCAACCCTTGAATTGATCTAAATACACTCACATCAATCAACTTTAAACCAATCCATTGCAAGGGATTGAATAATCAAGTAGACCCACATTAATCAATTTGAAAACCAATTCATAGCATAAGATGCAAATAAGTTGGGAATTTTTGCAACCTAAAATTTCACTATTTTCCAAGCAAACACCTAACTCTAGTCTAAAACCAATCATTTGACAGTGAAAATTCAATAAGCAAAACAAACCCACAATCAAAGATTCGATTTTTGATTTCATTAACAAACTCTAACTAATCACAACATAAAAACTAAAAAGTTCTAGGATTTTCAAAAAAATTCAAAAATTATAGGGTTTTCATCCATCTTATCAAACACAAAAGAAACAAAATATATCATTTCTATTTTTCTTTCTTGAAGGATAAAAAATGCATCATTCTTATTTTCTATCCCACCTGGTCTCATCGTTTCTATTGCACAGAACTAAACCGACACGTTTGTGGAAGTCGACAGTCAATAATTTACGCATTCAATCGTCAACTAAGAAAAATTGCAATATGAAAGCTGACATCAAACCTCAAAAGTCAAATGCTTATTTAATATGGAAGACAATTGAATATGAAATAGTTGTTTTGAGGGCAAACTATATTTTTCCTCCCCTTCTATGGGTCCAATCTCACTTTACCCCTTCAAGTATTGACNTAGTCAACGATTCTCCCACAATAAATACAAAACGCATCTTGTCCCTTTGCGTCCCACGCAACACCCACACATTTCGTTTACCCCATCCATCGTCTGAGTCGCAGAGAGAATGACCATAACAATGGCGACCATTACCAGTACCAACCCAGCCCAAGACTACAACAGACTTGAAGAAGCGAAGAAGTTAGATGAATCCAAACTGGAGTGAAAGGCCTCGTTGATTCTGGCCTCACCACCATCCCTCGCATTTTCCACCATCCACCCCAAAACTCGCCCAACCCAAAATCCTTAACCCGAAACGCCAAATTATCACTACCCATCATCGACCTCTCTAGTACCCGCTCAATTGTGGTTGACCAGATTCGTCTCGCCTCCTCAACCATTGGGTTCTTCCAAATAACCAACCATGGCATACCAAAAACTGCCATGGACCATATGCTTTCCTCTATCAAGTCTTTCCATGAATTACCAGATACCACTAGGATGCAATATTATAGGAGGGACACCTCTCATGGTGTAGCCTACTATACTAAGAAATTAGTTTGGAGACTCTTCAAATGATGGGGATTTGTATAAATACCTTATGGAAAATAAATCACGCATTCATCACCGACATTCATTATTAATAACAATTTTTTTACCGATCAACACATGGTATCACCGTTACATTGAATATTTATTCCTGTCTTTGATCAGACCAAAGAAAAAATTAGTCGAGTTACACCTGACCTGCCCTGAACACTCGGGACAATTAAAAAAAAATAAAAAAATTGTAAATTTAGGTTTGGGGTTGAAATCTCATTGTCCTTGTCCCCTAACATGTCTTTTGTCAAAAACTATGTCAAACATGAGATAGGAAAGCCGTGAAGGCACCAATGACTGCCACTTGTTTGCCCTACATGGTCTACCACAAGAGAACAACCACAAAACAACAGTAGAAAAATGAACTTGTTACATATGAACATGTTTGGCAAAAGTGGAGCTCTATTCAGTGTTGGGTGTTGAATATATGGAGTCAGAGTTTTGGTGGTGGTTGATGTGGAGTATTTACAGTGCTTATGATGTGTCGATTTGGTTGGTATTTGGTTGCTGGATGATAATAGCTGGGTGTTTGGGTGGTGGCTATGATGGTTTGTGGTTGATGGGGTTGGAGCTTTTGGCTCAATTGGTCAAAGAGAAAAGAAAGAAAATGGAGAAAAATAAAGGCTAAGGGTACAAAAATAATTTTAAACTTTCTGTCTAATTCATCAGTTAACTTAAGAGGACAAATTATTCAATTTTAAATTACCGTATAAAGTGCAACATGCCTTGCAACTTGCAACACTTCTCATTAATAGATGGCTGAAGCATTAGTAAGAAAAAAAAAAAGGAATAAACCATTATAAAAGAAAAGTGAAAATACCATCGTTCCAACCCTTGAATTGATCTAAATACACTCACATCAATCAACTTTAAACCAATCCATTGCAAGGGATTGAATAATCAAGTAGACCCACATTAATCAATTTGAAAACCAATTCATAGCATAAGATGCAAATAAGTTGGGAATTTTTGCAACCTAAAATTTCACTATTTTCCAAGCAAACACTTAACTCTACCCTAAAACCAATCATTCGAAAGTAAAAATTCAATAAGCAAAACAAACCCACAATCAAAGATTCAAATTACGATTTCATTAACAAACTCTAACTAATCACAACATAAAAACTAAAAATTTCTAGAGTTTTCAAAAAAAATTCAAAAATTATAGGGTTTCCATCCATCGTATCAAACACAAAAGAAACAAAATATATCATTTCCATTTTTCTTTCTTGAAGGATAAAAAATGCATCCTTCTTATTTTCTATCCCACCTGGTCTTATCGTTTCTACTGCACAGAACTAAACCGAAACGTTTGTGGAAGTCGACAATCAATAATTTACGCATTCAATCGTCGAGTAAGAAATAATTGCAATATGAAAGCTGACATCAAACCTCAAAAGTCAAATGCTTATTTAATATGGAAGACAATTGAATATGAAATAGTTGTTTTGAGGGCAAACTATATTTTTCCTCCTTTTCTATGGGTCCAATCTCACTTTACCCCTTCAAGTATTGACTTTCTCATGTTGCTCTCTTAACTATTTGAATTTATATGACACAACCCCCAAGTCAAATGCCCATCATATTTTGGATAAAACAAAGGACAAGATTTATAGGATAATATAAATTTCCAATGTCTACAATTTGTGCAATGAAAATCAATAGTTATAGTTTTATGGTGCAAAATAAGAAAACCAATAGTTAAGGGGGCAATGTAGAATCAATATTCTACTTTGTGCTACAACGTGAGAAATATAATAGTAGAGGGGACAGTGTGAAAAAAACACATGGTTGAAGGATCATAGTATAAAATTTGCTATTGGTAATGTAATCTCAATATTCAACGATTCTCCACCATAAATAGAAAGCGCACCTATTCCCTTTGCTTCACATGCAACACCCACATACTTCTTACATCCTATCCATTTTCTAAATCGTAGTGAGAGAAAGACCATAAACATAAAAATGGCAACCACTACCACTACCAATCCAGACCAACACTACAACAGACTCGAAGAAGCGAAGAAGTTAGATGAATCCAAAACAGGAGTGAAAGGCCTCGTTGATTCTGGCCTCACCACCATCCCTCGCATCTTCCACCATCCACCCCAAAACTCGCCAAATCCAAAACCCTTAACTCGAAACCCCAAACTATCACTACCCATTATCGACCTCTCTAGCACCCGATCAATAGTGGTTGACCAGATCCGTCACGCCGCCTCAACCATTGGGTTCTTCCAAATAACCCACCATGGCATACCAAAAACTGCCATGGACCATATGCTTTCATCTATCAAGTCTTTCCATGAATTACCAGATACTACTAGGATGCAATATTATAGTAGGGACACCTCTCATGGTGTAGCCTACTATACTAACTTTGATTTGTACAAGTGCAAGGAAGCTAATTGGAGGGACTCACTCGAGATTCGCTTAGGTCCCACACCTCCAGAACCAAAGTACGTTCCGGAGGTATGCAAGGAAGCACTAGCAGAGTGGGACGGAGAGGTGGTGAAGTTGGGGGAGGAGTTGATGGGGATGTTGTGTGAGGGATTGGGGGTGGAGAGAGAACGGTTGAAGGAAATGTCATTTTTTGATACGAGGTATATGTCTGGACATTACTATCCGTATTGTCCCCAGCCGGAGTTGACGGTGGGTCTCAAGTGGCATACGGATCCGGTGGTCTTGACGGTGTTGTTGCTGAATGAGGTTGCTGGGTTGCAAGTGAAACACGGTGAGGATTGGATTGATGTGGAACCTATCCCTGGTGGTCTGATTGTCAACATTGGTGATATACTTCAGGTAAGTCACTCAATCACGTGAACGAAGTGGTTGTGTCTTAGAAGGTATTGGACAACCATTATTAATTTGTGCACATGGAATTCATAGAAATTCATCTGAGATTGAAGATAATAAAAGATTTAAAAAGAAATGAAAAACAAACATACAAGTCCAATGATGAATACAAACATATTTTTTAAACATATGCGCCTAATGATGAATTTAAACACATATTTTTTAAGCGTAAATAGTATTTTTTATTTTTAAAATATGTATTTTTTATCAGTTTAGTCCTCATTGTATCAATTTTGTTCATAAAATATTTCATTTCTATTACTTTGATTCTTAATCAGACAATCTGTCAAGTTTTTTGACAGAAATGATCATATGTTATTTTTTTTATATGGTATCATGTGCCAAATACATTATCATTCCGTCAAAAACTTAACGGTTTCTCTATATAACACCAATTGAATATTTTATGGATCATCAAACTGACAAAATTGATATAATGAAGACTAAATTGACAAATATATATATATATATATATATATACTTTAAGGATAAAAAATACTATTAATTCTTTTTTTAAAGTCAACGATCACAAAAAAATAAAAAATAAAATACATAAGAATCACTTAACTCTCTTTTGCAGATGATGTCCAACGGTGAATACAAAAGTGTGGAGCATCGAGTGTTGGCCAACCCTTACCGTGAGGCACGTGTCTCAATCCCAGTTTTCTTCACTTCAAGCATGACAGAGAAACCGTTTGAACCATTACTAGAATTGGTGTCACTAGAGAAGCCGGCTGTTTACGAAAAATTCACACTCTCAGACTTCATGAGAAAATACTATTCTGAAGAATTACGTGGCAAGTCTGTGACGAATACCTACAAAGTCTCCAACATATAAGTGCTGGTGTTGGACATGGAAGGAAATCATATATGATTGCAAAATAAAAGAAAACACTAAATAACTGAAAGAAAACAATAAGTTAAAATAAAATGTTATTGAAAATAGTTGGATGTAAATCACTTCATTACCTTTTTTTTCAATTTTTTTAAAGGATAGATCTCCTGCCATTAATGCATGTACAATCCACTAATTAAAAGTGGGTCCCAAATTATATATGATGAATGATCTATCTATTAAACAAAATTAGAAGAAAATGTATTAGAAGAGATATCACTCCAAAATATTTTGATGATGCCCTTGTATGTTTCTTATGTGTATGCCCTTGTATGTTTCTTGGATATTGAAGAATTACAAGAAATTATTGAGTAATATAAATGAATTTTTTTTAATTTGTAAAATGAGTTGTAGTTAATTAGTGGATTGAAGAATTGTTACATGAGATGTGGCAGAATGTCATTGGATAATAACTTAAAATGCAATTCAATAAATAAGAATTTTAAGAAAAAAAATGGGGAGTAAAGACTTCTCAAGTTCTATCTCCCCCAAATTGATCATAATAATGGAGGTTTTACCCTAATCCATAGGGTTTTTAAAAAATATACCCAAAAGAGGTTAGTTTTCAAAATATTTTTCAAATTCAGGCACTTTTAAAAAGTTATTTGGAATGACATTTTTTTTTGCCAAAAAGTTAGTTGGAGTAATTTTTTTAGCATAAAAACGTTAAGTTAAATGACATTTTTTGTCCATTTACAGGACCTAAAGACGTTAGTTGTGACGTTTTCAATGAAAACGTCAATTATACTGACATTTTTATTGTTTTAGTCAATGTGTATATGAGTTTTTTAGGATGTGTTTGGGATGATGTAACAAGTTCATTTTCTCTACTGTTGTTTTGTTGTTGTTCTCTTGTGGTAGACCTTTTAGGGCAAACAATCCTTTCAAGATTGACTTTTTCTGTCATACATTATTACTATTAAGTTTTTTCCTTGAAATAACTTTTATACACCTGGGTTCGTTTTTATGGTTGTGAATGGCAACTTTGCGTTTACTAAATCCAAAGGTTAGGGATGACAATTTGTTGTCCCACAAGAACTCCTATGACTTGAGTTGGTCAATTAGACTCTACTAGGTCTTAGAACTTTGCTACATAAACAAAATACATGGCTCCATTTTGTTAGATTCCTCCTCTATTTTCCTAGTATCCATTATTTTGTGTATTATGAGTACCCATTAACTTAGTTTATTATGAATATACTAATCCTCTCTTCATTGGTATGCTCTTCGCAAGGCTTCACCTCCTGTGAATCAGTATGTTTGTGACAAAGAAAAATATCGAAATATTTCGTGAAACAAAAATAAAATAGTATAAAATTGTGGTGTTTTGATTTGAACAAAATATCATTTTAATGTATTTCGTATGCAATCATGTACTAAATTCTCTCTCTTTCAAAACAAATAATAAAAAAAAGGTAATAATAATTAGGAGGATACGAGAGCGAAGAGGACATCCCAGAGGGAAAACAATAAAAAAATGTGAAAAAAGGTATTTCATAAAATATTTCTAAATAATTTCACGGGTAATTCAAGTTGTAACACAAATAAGTTTTAAATTTAAACATCATGAGTTCAAATCTTGACAAATTTTTGGGGCCAGGTCATTAGAGATTTACCCTCATGAATACTTTAATCTCGACGTGGATGGTCAGAAAATATTTATCACAACGGTAATACCACATGACATGCTGATGTGGTATCATCAACCAATAATAGTAAAACAAATAAACAAATGAGCCTTACAAAAA
The DNA here is from genome assembly GCA_963454935.2 of Ilex paraguariensis. Classification (NCBI taxonomy): domain Eukaryota; kingdom Viridiplantae; phylum Streptophyta; class Magnoliopsida; order Aquifoliales; family Aquifoliaceae; genus Ilex; species Ilex paraguariensis. The sequence continues at coordinate 980,942 of CAUOFW020005946.1, forward strand.
TTAATAACCAACTCGCCACGTAAGCCATTAACTCTTCACTCCCAAGTGGGGTTCACCTTACTCACTTTGAGTTTTATTATTGATTGATGATACAGTGTTATTAATGCTGACATGATGTAGAGCAAAAATTTGAATATTTTGCCGAACATGACTTCACTCATATAACAAATAATTATACGAGTTTTATTAAATGCAGGTTAGACTCACTCCAGTTGGTATATATCCGTTCAATATAATCTCTTATTTTAAGAAAACACCCTTTGATTCTAAGGAGAAATTATCACACATTACCATTACACCACAAGGACATTTTATTTATGATGGTGGCTAGACCTAGGTTAATTGCCTAGGCTGCTCTGCGTACCCGTTATTGGGATCAAACCGATTTATAGTTCAAAGAGATTAAATTATTTTTGGGTTAAGATCGACGGGTAGATGACTTATTGATCTTGAATGGACAAAATGTTCAATATGTTTGAAATGAGTAAATGACCAGTTGAATTGATTTGGGTTTAAGGACCACTTGATCGTGGAGGAGTTGTGACTACGCCTAGTTTAACTAGACTGTCTACATATCCGAAAGGGAATCAAGTCAGTCGTAGTTTATGAGATAGTAAAATTAGAATTTATTTGAAGTTAATTTGGACTTATAACTGTGCCTAGTTTAATTAGACTGCCTACGTATCTGAAAGGGAATCAAATCAGCCGTAGTTCATGAAAATTTTTGTATTTAGGAATGCAACTATGCCTAGGGTAGATGCTAGACTGCCTATCTATTCAAAAATGGAATCAAGTCGGACGTAGTTCAAATTTTAGGAATTTAATTGAAGGTAATTTGAAATTTCAACTATGCTCCAGGTAGTTGTTGGACTACCTACATATCCAAGAAAAATGGAATCAAATCGGACGTAATTCAACAAATAATTTTGAATTTGAGTGAGGTTTTAAATGAGTGAATGACTCATTTAATTTGGTTTGAAATGGGTAAATGACCCATTTGATTTGAATGAAGTTGTGTTTGATAACTTGGATTTGTATGACTTTTAGGATTCATTCAAATGGGTGAACCCCACTTGGGAGTGAAGAGTCAATGGTGACATGGTGTAGGGCAAAAATTTGAATATTTTGCCGAACATAAATTTACTAATATAACAAAGAATAATACGACTTTTATTAAATGCAGGTTAGACTCATTCCAGATAGTATATATCCATTCATTATAATCTATTGTTTCAAGAGAACACTCTTTGATTCTAAGGAGAAATTATCACACGTTACCATTACACCACAAGGGCATTTTATTTGTGATGGTGGCTGGACCTAGGTTAATTGTCTAGGCTGCTCTTCGTACTCGTTATCGGGATCTAGCCAGTTCGTAGTTCAGAGAGATTAAATTATTTTTGGGTTAAGATCAACGCGTAGATGACCCAATGATCTTGAATGAAGAAAATGTCCATTATGTTTGAAATGAGTAAATGACCATTTGAATTGATATGAGTTTAATGACCACTTGATTGTGGAGGAGTTGTGACTGCGCCTAATTTAACTTGACTGCCTACATATTCGAAAGGGAATTCAGATTGTGGAGAAGTTGTGACTGCGCCTAATTTAACTGGATTGCCTACATATTCGAAAGAGAATTAAGTCAGTCGTAGTTTATGAGGTAATAAAATTAGAATTTATTCAAAGTTGATTTGCACTTGTGATTGTGCCTAGTTTAACTAGATTTCCTACGTATCCGAAATGGAATCAAGTCAGCCGTAGTTCATGAATTTTTTTTTATTTAGGAATGCAACTATGCCCAGGGTAGATGCTGGACTGTCTATGTATCTAAAAATATAATCAAGTCGGACGTACTTCAAATTTTAGGAATTTAATTGAAAGTGATTTAGAATTTCGACTGTGCCTAAAGTAGATGTTGGACTACCTACATATCCAAAAAAAATGGAATCAAGTTGGACGTAGTTCAACAAATAATTTTGAATTTGAGTGAAGTTTTAATTGAGTGCATGACTCATTTAATTTGGTTTGAAATTGGTGAATGACCCATTTGATTTGAATGAAGTTGTGTTTGACAACTTGGATTTGCATGACTTTTAGGATTCACATAGAGTGCGATTTGATGAAATTAAATTTCATGTAAGATTATTGATTTTATGTGAGTTTGAAACTCAAAAAAGATCTATAAAGAGTCCAAGACTCTTTTCATAAAGATCGTTGAGTTTTAAACCTCTTGAAAATTAGTAAAGAGTTTCTAACTCTTTAATTTGATTTCTGCACTATTTAATCTGTAGGAGTTTGAAACTCCAAAAATAGTGATAGATTTAAAATGGACAAATTATTGTTGCATTTTCCAAAAAGAATCCAAGATTCCTTGTTTCGTTTTTCATGCGCTTTTGGTAGAGCACAATATTTCTGGGTCATTGTGTGTTGTATGAGAAGCTAAAAACTTCTTTGACTTAGTAAGATTTAAAAACTCCTTTGGTTTATGCTTAGTCAGTAGGAGTTAGAAACTCCTTTATTTTATAATTTGATTGCACACTCTTGCCGGAGTTAGAAACTCTTTTAATTTGGATTTTGGAAATCTAACAACTTAGATATCAGAAGAAACCCAAAAGAACCCACACTTACTTATTGACATTAATGTTAGCGGTTTTGAAGCCATTTTGCCCCTTTTTGGTGGTCTTCAAAGACCAAAGAGGCATCCAAAGAAACATCTTTAGATTGGTCTTTGAAAAACCAAGTATGCATTTCTGAATTGCTCTTTGAAAGACTAAAAACTACTGACATTCTTTGTTCATAATAGGTTTTCACGATGGGGAGGAGAGCAAGTTTCTTTCCATTTCCAAGAGTATAAAACTCTTGCATTTTTTGTGTAGATTCACGCTTTAATTAGAAAACTCCCATATTTTGTAACTTAGGAGCAACTAAAGCAACTGAATTTTAAAGAGTAGAAGATCCCTTAACAGTAGGCAGAAATAATTTGGAGTTGAGACTCCGTTGGTGTTGTGGGAATTAAAAATTCCTCGTTTTCATTTCGCCACAAACTTTTTCGAAGTAAAAAACTCCACATAAGAGTGCACTCACTCTAGTTAATATTTTTTTTAGGGTAGGCGAAGACTCCACGACTTGATGAAATAGGCGAAAACTCTTGATGGTACTTAAACGAGTTTAAAACTCGTAAAATAATTTTTCTTGCACTGCATACTTAAGGAGTTGGAACTTCCATGATTTATGACTTTGGCAGTGGTTCGGGGTCGCCGGAGTAGATCGAAATGAAAGAGTCTAATAATCTTAAATAGTGACTGAAAAGGATAGAAGGCGTAGGCAGCTTTAACGAAGAGCGTTGGAAATTGAAAGACTCTTGTTCTGAAACTCTTATTATTTATTTATTTATTTTTTCTTTCAGTTTCAGCCCTTGTCTTCTTTAGATTTGCTACAACATGATGGTGGTGAAGATTGAACTCATATTACCTGGCGCCATGTTCTTTGTGTGAGTTTGTTCACCAATGCGGGCTTTGTCGTTTCGATTATGCTAAGAGGAGTGCAAGGCTCTTGCCGATTTGTCAATAACCACATGAAAATTCTACGCTGTTTTGAATTCTAGGAGTTAGAAACTCCTATTTGTAACTTCGAAAGGATTCGTCGCCATCACAATTGTTTCAGATTGTTGCGTTCTTGAGCCAATTCGTTGCAATCAAAAACTCAAGAGGTTTAAATTCAAGAGAGAATGAGAGAAACCCAGATTTATACCTGCTCAAAACTTCAGATTTTTTGTTTTGCCGATGGCCACTTTGTTCACCAAACTTCTCTCGTCTTTAATCTCTTTTTTTGTTAACCGTTCTCCTCTCCTCCTTAGATCTCCTATCCCTTTTAGATATCCTCCCCTCTTACCGTCTAAGCTCCTCATTGCATTTTTAGAGGATTTGCTTGGCAGTTTTTTTTTCTTTTGCATGTAAAAGTAGCTAGCATTTGATTAAAGCTGCCAGCACATTCCACTCACCCCACACTTCTTTGATGGACAGGTTTATGTTGAAGAAACTACCCATAAGGGCCATAACCACCACTAGTGGGAGGATAGGCAAGGGCCGTGTTTGACATATGTCTTCATATTTTAATTTTCTAAATTAGTCACTTAACTGATTTTAATTTTTTTTATAATGAGGATCCACCAAATAATAATTAATTTTAACCATGACTATGAGAACAAATCTAAGAGGTAAGAAATTAGTTTGGAGACTCTTCAAATGATGCGGATTTGTATAAATATCTTAGGGAAAACAAATCACGTATTCATCACCGACTTTCACTATTAATAATAATTTTTTTTACCGATCAACACATGGTACCACCGTTACATTGAATATTTATTCTTGCCTTTGATCAGACCAAATAAAAAATTAGTCGAGTTACACCTAACCGGCCCTGACACTCGGGACAATTTAAAAAAAAATAAAAAAATTGTAAATTTAGGTTTGGGGTTGAAATCTCATTGTCCTTGTCCCCTAACTTGTCTTCTGTCAAAAACTAGGTCAAACATGAGATAGCAAAACCGTGAAGGCACCAATGGCTGCAACTTGTTTTCCCTACATGGTCTACCACAAGAGTACAACCACAAAACAACAGTAGAAAAATGAACTTGTTACATGTGAACTTGTTTGGCAAAAGTGGAGCTCTATTCAGTGTTGGGTGTTGAATATATGGAGTCAGAGTTTTGGTGGTGGTTGATGTGGAGTATTTACAGTGCTTATGATGTGTCGATTTGGTTGGTATTTGGTTGCTGGATGATAATAGCTGGGTGTTTGGGTGGTGGCTATGATGGTTTGTGGTTGATGGGGTTGGAGCTTTTGGCTCAATTGGTCAAAGAGAAAAGAAAGAAAATGGAGAACAATAAAGGCTAAGGGTACAAAAATAATTTTAAACTTTTTGTTTAATTCATCAGTTAACTTAAGGGGACAAATTACTCAATTTTAAATTACCGTATAAAGTGCAACATGCATCACAACTTGCAACACTTCTCATTAAGGGATGGCTGAAGCATTAATAAGAACGTCAAAAGGGAATAAACCATTATAAAAGAAAAGTGAAAATACCATCGTTCCAACCCTTGAATTGATCTAAATACACTCACATCAATCAACTTTAAACCAATCCATTGCAAGGGATTGAATAATCAAGTAGACCCACATTAATCAATTTGAAAACCAATTCATAGCATAAGATGCAAATAAGTTGGGAATTTTTGCAACCTAAAATTTCACTATTTTCCAAGCAAACACCTAACTCTACCCTAAAACCAATCATTTGAAAGTAAAAATTCAATAAGCAAAATAAACCCACAATCAAAGATTCAAATTATGATTTCATTAACAAACTCTAACTAATCACAACATAAAAACTAAAAAGTTCCAGGGTTTTCAAAAAAAATTCAAAAATTATAGAGTTTCCATCCATCATATCAAACACAAAAGAAACAAAATATATCATTTCTAACTTTCTTTCTTGACGAATAAAAAATGCATCCTTCTTACTTTTCATCTCTCCTACTCCCATCGTTTCTACTGCACAAAACAAAACCGACACGTTTGTGGAAGTCGACAGTCAATAATTTACGCATTCAATCGTCGACCAAGAAATAATTGCAATATGAAAGCTGACATCAAACCTCAAAAGTCAAATGCTTATTTAATATGGAAGACAATTGAATATGAAGTAGTTGTTTTGAGGGCAAACTATATTTTTCCTCCCCTTCTATGGGTCCAATCTCACTTTACCCCTTCAAGTATTGACTTTCTCATGTTACTCTTTTAACTATTTGAATTTATATGACACAACCCCCAAGTCAAATGCCCATCATATTTTGGATAAAACAAAGGACAAGATTTATAGGATAGTATAAATTTCCAATGTCTACAATTTGTGCAATGAAAATCAATAGTTATAGTTTTATGGTGCAAAATAAGATAACCAATAGTTGAGGGGGCAATGTAGAATCAATATTCTTCTTTCTGCTACAACGTGGGGTAGCGTGAAAAAAACACATGGTTGAAGGATCATAGTATAAAATTTGCTATTGGTAATGTAATCTCAATATTCAACGATTCCCCACCACAAATAGAAAGCGCACCTATTCCCTTTGCTTCACATGCAACACCCACATACTTCTTAAATCCTATCCATTTTCTAAATCGCAGTGAGGGAACGACCATAAACATAAAAATGGCAACCACTACCACTACCAATCCAGACCAACACTACAACAGACTCGAAGAAGCGAAGAAGTTAGATGAATCCAAAACAGGAGTGAAAGGCCTCGTTGATTCTGGCCTCACCACCATCCACCCCAAAACTCGCCCAACCCAAAACCCTTAACTCGAAACCCCAAACTATCACTACCCATTATCGACCTCTCTAGCCATCGATCAACAGTGGTTGACCAGATCCGTCATGCCGCCTCAACCATTGGGTTCTTCCAAATGACCCACCATGGCATACCAAAATCTGCCATCGACCATATGCTTTCATCTATCAAGTCTTTCCATGATTACCAGATACTACTAGGATGCAATATTATAGTAGGGACACCTCTCATGGTGTAGCCTACTATACTAACTTTGATTTGTACAAGTGCAAGGAAGCTAATTGGAGGGACTCACTCGAGATTCGCTTAGGTCCCACACCTCCAGAACCAAAGTACGTTCCGGAGGTATGCAAGGAAGCACTAGCAGAGTGGGACGGAGAGGTGGTGAAGTTGGGGGAGGAGTTGATGGGGATGTTGTGTGAGGGATTGGGGGTGGAGAGAGAACGGTTGAAGGAAATGTCATTTTTTGATACGAGGTATATGTCTGGACATTACTATCCGTATTGTCCCCAGCCGGAGTTGACGGTGGGTCTCAAGTGGCATACGGATCCGGTGGTCTTGACGGTGTTGTTGCTGAATGAGGTTGCTGGGTTGCAAGTGAAACACGGTGAGGATTGGATTGATGTGGAACCTATCCCTGGTGGTCTGATTGTCAACATTGGTGATATACTTCAGGTAAGTCACTCAATCACGTGAACGAAGTGGTTGTGTCTTAGAAGGTATTGGACAACCATTATTAATTTGTGCACATGGAATTCATAGAAATTCATCTGAGATTGAAGATAAAAAAATATTTAAAAAGAAATGAAAAACAAACATATAAGTCCAATGATGAATACAAACATATTTTTTAAACATATGCGCTTAATGATGAATTTAAACACATATTTTTTAAGAGTTAATAGTATTTTTTATTTTTAAAATATGTATTTTTTATCAGTTTAGTCCTCATTGTATCAATTTTGTTCATAAAATATTTCATTTCTATTACTTGTATTCATAATCAGACAATCTGTCAAGTTTTTTGACAGAAATGATCACATGTTATTTTTTTTTATATAGTATCATGTGCCCAATACAATATCATTCCGTCAAAAATTTTACGGTTTCTCTATATAACACCAATTGAATATTTTATGGATCATCAAACTGACAAAATTGATATAATGAAGATTAAATTGACAAATATATATATATATATATATATATATATATATACTTTAAGGATAAAAAACACTATTAATTCTTTTTTTAAAGTCAACGATCACAAAAAAATAAAAAATAAAATACATAAGAATCACTTAACTCTCTTTTGCAGATGATGTCCAACGGTGAATACAAAAGTGTGGAGCATCGGGTGTTGGCCAACCTTTACCGTGAGGCACGTGTCTCAATCCCAGTTTTCTTCACTTCAAGCATGACAGAGAAACCGTTTGAACCATTACTAGAATTGGTGTCACTAGAGAAGCTGACTGTTTACCAAAAATTCACACTCTCAGACTTCATGAGAAAATACTATTCGGAGGAATTGCGTGGCAAGTGTGTGACGAATACCTACAAAGTCTCCAACATATAAGTGCTGGTGTTGGACAAAGAAGGAAATCATATATGATTTGCTTAAAATAAACTTTATTGTAATGTATAAAGGAAAACGATAAATAACTGAAAATAAAATGTTATTGAAAAATAGTTGGATGTAAATAACTTCTATTACCTTTTTCTTCAATTTTTTTAAAGGATAGATCTCCTGCCATTAATGCATGTACAATCCACTAATTAAAAATGGGTCTCAAATTATATATGATGAATGATCAATCTATTAAACAAAATTAGACGAAAATATATTAGAAGAGATCTCACTCCAAAATATGTTGATGATGCCCTTGTATGTTTCATNTATTAAACAAAATTAGACGAAAATATATTAGAAGAGATATCACTCCAAAATATTTTGATGATGCCCTTGTATGTTTCATATGTGTATGCCCTTGTATGTTTCTTGGATATTGAAGAATTACAAGAAATTATTGAGTAATATAAATGAATTTTTTTTAAATTGTAAAATGAGTTGTAGTTAATTAGTGGGTTGAAGAATTGTTACTTGAGATATGTTGCAGAATGTCATTGGATAATAACTTAAAATGCAATTCAATAAATAAGAATTCTAAGAAAAAAAATGGGGAGTAAAGACTTCTCAAGTTCTATCTCCCCCAAATTGATCAAAATAATGGAGGTTTTACCCCAATCCATAGGGTTTTTGAAAAATATACCCAAAAGAGGTTAGTTTTCAAAATATTTTTCAAATTCAGGCACTTTTAAAAATTCATTTGGAATGACCTTTTTTTTGCGAAAAAGTTGGAGTAATTTTTTTAGCATAAAAATGTCAAATTAAATGACTTTTTTTGTCCATTTACAGGACCTAAAGACGTTAGTTGTGACGTTTTCATTGAAAACGTCAATTATACTAACATTTTTATTGTTTTAGTCAATGTGTATATGAGTTTTTTAGTATGTGTTTGGGATGATGTAACAAGTTCATTTTCTCTACTGTTGTTTTGTTGTTGTTCTCTTGTGGTAGACCTTGTAGGGCAAACAATCCTTTCAAGATTGACTTTTTCTGTCATACATTATTACTATTAAGTTTTTTCCTTGAAATAACTTTTATACCCCTGGGTTCGTTTTTATGGTTGTGAATGACAACTTTGCGTTTACTAAATCCAAAGGTTAGGGATGACAATTTGTTGTCCCACAAGAACTCCTATGACTTGAGTTGGTCAATTAGACTCTACTAGGTCTTAGAACTTTGCTACATAAACAAAATACATGGCGCCATTTTGTTAGATTCCTCCTCTATTTTCCTAGTATCCATTATTTTGTGTATTATGAGTACCCATTAACTTAGTTTATTATGAATATACTAATCCTCTCTTCATTGGTATGCTCTTCGCAAGGCTTCACCTCCTGTGAATCAGTATGTTTGTGACCAAGAAAAATATCGAAATATCTTGTGAAACAAAAATATAATAGTATAAAATTGTGGTGTTTTGATTCGAACAAAATATCATTTTAATGTATTTCGTACGCAATCATGTACTAAATTCTCTCTCTTTCAAAACAAATAATAAGAAAAAGATAATAATAATTAGGAGGATACAAGAGCCAAGAGGACATCCCAGAGGGAAAACAATAAAAAAATGTGAAAAAAGGTATTTGATAAAATATTTCTAAATAATTTCAAGGGTAATTCAAGTTGTAACACAAATAAGTTCTAAATTTAAACATCATGAGTTCAAATCTTGACAAATTTTTGGGGCCAAGTCATGAGAGATTTACCCTCATGAATACCTTAATCTCGATGTGGATGGTAAGAAAATATTCATCACAATGGTGATACCATATGACATGCTGATGTGATATCATCAACCAATAATAGTAAAACAAATAAACAAATGAACCTTACAAAAATTAATAACCAACTCGCCACGTAAGCCATTAACTCTTCACTCCCAGGTGGGGTTCACCTTACTCACTTTGGATTTTATTATTGATTGATGATACAATGTTATTAATGGTGACATGGTGTAGAGCACAAATTTGAATATTTTGCCGAACATGACTTCACTCATATAACAAATAATTATACGAGTTTTATTAAATGCAGGTTAGACTTACTCCAGTTGGTATATATCCGTTCAATATAATCTCTTGTTTCAAGAGAACACCCTTTGATTTTAAGGAGAAATTATCACACATTACCATTACACCACAAGGGCATTTTATTTATGATGGTGGCTAGACCTAGGTTAATTGCCTAGGCTGCTCTGCGTACCCGTTATTGGGATCAAACCGATTTATAGTTCAAAGAGATTAATTTATTTTTGGGTTAAGATCGACGGGTAGATGACTTATTGATCTTGAATGGACAAAATGTCCATTATGTTTGAATTGATTTGGGTTTATGGACCACTTGATCGTGGAGGAGTTGTGACTACGCCTAGTTTAACTAGACTGCCTACATATCCGAAAGGGAATCAAGTCAGTCGTAGTTTATGAGATAGTAAAATTAGAATTTATTTGAAATTGATTTGGACTTGTAACTGTGCCTAGTTTAATTAGACTGCCTACGTATCTGAAAGGGAATCAAATCAGCCGTAGTTCATGAAATTTTTTTTATTTAGGAATGCAACTATGCCCAAGGTAGATGCTGGACTGCCTATGTATCCAAAAATGGAATCAAGTCAGATGTAGTTCAATTTTTTGGAATTTAATTGAAGGTGATTTGGAATTTCAACTGTGTCCAGAATAGTTGTTGGACTAACCTTCGTATCCAAAAAATATGGAATCAAGTCGGACGTAGTTCAACAAATAATTTTGAATTTGAGTGAGGTTTTAAATGAGTGAATGACTCATTTAATTTGATTTGAAATGGATGAATGACCCATTTGATTTGAATGAAGTTGTGTTTGACAACTTGGATTTGTATGACTTTTAGGATTCATTCAAATGGGTGAACCCCACTTGGGAGTGAAGAGTTAATGGTGACATGGTGTAGGGAAAAAAATTGAATATTTTGCTGAACATGATTTCACTCATATAACAAAGAATTATACGAGTTTTATTAAATGCAGGTTATACTCATTCCAGATAGTATATATCCGTTCATTATAATCTATTGTTTCAAGAGAACACTCTTTGATTCTAAGGAGAAATTATCACACGTTACCATTACACCACAAGGGCATTTTATTTGTGATGGTGGCTGGACCTAGGTTAATTGCCTAGGCTTCTCTACGTACCCATTATGGAGATCAGGTTGATTCGTAGTTTGGAGAGATTAAATTATTTTTGGGGTAAGATCGAGGGGTAGATGACCTATTGATCTTTAATGGATAAAATGTCCATTATGTTTGAAATGAGAAAATGACCATTTGAATTGATATGGGTTTAAGGACCACTTGATTATGGAGGAGTTGTGACTGTGTCGAGTTTAATTAGACTGCCTACATATCAGAAAGGGAATCAAGTCAGTCATAGTTTATGAGGTAGTAAAATTAGAATTTATTTGAAGTTGATTTGGACTTGTGACTATGCCTAGTTTAACTAGACTGCCTACGTATCCGAAAGGGAATCAAGTCAGCCGTAGTTCATGTAATTTTTTATATTTATGAATGCAACTATGCTCNACTGTGCCTAGTTTAATTAGACTGCCTACGTATCTGAAAGGGAATCAAATCAGCCGTAGTTCATGAAATTTTTTTTATTTAGGAATGCAACTATGCCTAGGGTAGATGCTAAACTGTCTATCTATTCAAAAATGGAATCAAGTCGGACGTAGTTCAAGTTTTAGGAATTTAATTGAATGTGATTTGAAATTTCGACTATGCCCCAGGTAGTTGTTAGACTACCTACATATCCAAGAAAAATGGAATCAAATCGGACGTAATTCAACAAATAATTTTGAATTTGAGTGAGGTTTTAAATGAGTGAATGACTCATTTAATTTGGTTTGAAATGGGTAAATGACCCATTTGATTTGAATGAAGTTGTGTTTGACAACTTGGATTTGTATGACTTTTAGGATTCATTCAAATGGGTGAACCCCACTTGGGAGTGAAAAGTTAATGGTGACATGGTCTAGGGCAAAAATTTGAATATTTTGCCGAACATAAATTCACTCATATAACAAAGAATTATACGAGTTTTATTAAATGCAGGTTAGACCCATTCCAGATAGTGTATATCCGTTCATTATAATCTCTTGTTTCAAGAGAACACTCTTTGATTCTAAGGAGAAATTATCACACGTTACCATTACACCACAAGGGCATTTTATTTGTGATGGTGGCTGGACCTAGGTTAATTGCCTAGGCTTCTCTACGTACCCATTATCGAGATCAGGTTGATTCGTAGTTTGGAGAGATTAAATTATTTTTGGGGTAAGATCGAGGGGTAGATGACCTATTGATCTTTAATGGATAAAATGTCCATTATGTTTGAAATGAGAAAATGACCATTTGAATTGATATGGGTTTAAGGACCACTTGATTATGGAGGAGTTGTGACTGCGTCTAGTTTAATTAGACTGCCTACATATCAGAAAGGGAATCAAGTCAGTCATAGTTTATGAGGTAGTAAAATTAGAATTTATTTGAAGTTGATTTGGACTTGTGACTATGCCTAGTTTAACTAGACTGCCTACGTATCCGAAAGGGAATCAAGTCAGCCGTAGTTCATGTAATTTTTTATATTTATGAATGCAACTATGCTCAGGGTAGATGTTGGATTGTTTATGTATCCAAAAATAGAATCAAGTCGGACGTAGTTCAAATTTTATGAATTTAATTGAAAGTGATTTAGAATTTCGACTGTGCCTAAAGTAGATGCTGGACTACCTACATATCCAAAAAAAATGGAATCAAGTCGGACGTAGTTCAACAAATAATTTTGAATTTGAGTGAAGTTTTAATTGAGTGCATGACTCATTTAATTTGATTTGAAATGAGTGAATGACCCATTTGATTTCAATGAAGTTGTGTTTGACAACTTGGATTTGTATGACTTTTAGGATTCACATAGAGTGCGATTTGATGAAATTAAATTTCATGTAAGATTATTGACTTTATGTGAGTTTGAAACTCAAAAAAGATCTATGAAGAGTCCAAGACTCTTTTCATAAAGATCGTTGAGTTTTAAACCTCTTGAAAATTAGTAAAGAGTTTCTAACTCTTTAATTTGATTTTTGCACTATTTAATTTGTAGGAGTTTGAAACTCCAAAAATAGTGATAGNAGTTGTTAGACTACCTACATATCCAAGAAAAATGGAATCAAATCGGACGTAATTCAACAAATAATTTTGAATTTGAGTGAGGTTTTAAATGAGTGAATGACTCATTTAATTTGGTTTGAAATGGGTAAATGACCCATTTGATTTGAATGAAGTTGTGTTTGACAACTTGGATTTGTATGACTTTTAGGATTCATTCAAATGGGTGAACCCCACTTGGGAGTGAAAAGTTAATGGTGACATGGTCTAGGGCAAAAATTTGAATATTTTGCCGAACATAAATTCACTCATATAACAAAGAATTATACGAGTTTTATTAAATGCAGGTTAGACCCATTCCAGATAGTGTATATCCGTTCATTATAATCTCTTGTTTCAAGAGAACACTCTTTGATTCTAAGGAGAAATTATCACACGTTACCATTACACCACATGGGCATTTTATTTGTGATGGTGGCTGGACCTACGTTAATTGTCTAGGTTGCTCTACGTACCCGTTATCGAGATCAAGCCTGTTCGTAGTTCGGAGAGATTAAATTATTTTTGGGGTAAGATCGACGCGTAGATGACCCACTGATCTTGAATGGATAAAATGTCCATTATGTTTGAATTGAGTAAATGACCATTTGAATTGATATGAGTTTAAGGACCACTTGATTGTGGAGGAGTTGTGACTGCGCCTAATTCAACTGGACTGCCTACATATTTAAAAGGGAATTAAGATTGTGGAGGAGTTGTGACTACGCCTAATTTAACTGGACTGCCTACATATTCGAAAGGGAATTAAGTCAGTCGTAGTTTATGAGGTAGTAAAATTAGAATTCATTCAAAGTTGATTTGCACTTGTGATTGTGCCTAGTTTAACTAGACTGCCTACGTATCCGAAATGGAATCAAGTCAGCCGTAGTTCATGAATTTTTTTTATTTAGGAATGCAACTATGCCCAAGATAGATGCTGGACTGCCTATGTATCCAAAAATGGAATCAAGTCAGATGTAGTTCAATTTTTTGGAATTTAATTGAAGGTGATTTGAAATTTCAACTGTGTCCAGAATAGTTGCTGGACTAACCTTCGTATCCAAAAAATATGGAATCAAGTCGGACGTAGTTCAACAAATAATTTTGAATTTGAGTGAGGTTTTAAATGAGTGAATGACTCATTTAATTTGATTTGAAATGGATGAATGACCCATTTGATTTGAATGAAGTTGTGTTTGACAACTTGGATTTGTATGACTTTTAGGATTCATTCAAATGGGTGAACCCCACTTGGGAGTGAAGAGTTAATGGTGACATGGTGTAGGGAAAAAAATTGAATATTTTGCTGAACATGATTTCACTCATATAACAAAGAATTATACGAGTTTTATTAAATGCAGGTTATACTCATTCCAGATAGTATATATCCGTTCATTATAATCTATTGTTTCAAGAGAACACTCTTTGATTCTAAGGAGAAATTATCACACGTTACCATTACACCACAAGGGCATTTTATTTGTGATGGTGGCTGGACCTAGGTTAATTGCCTAGGCTTCTCTACGTACCCATTATCGAGATCAGGTTGATTCGTAGTTTGGAGAGATTAAATTATTTTTGGGGTAAGATCGAGGGGTAGATGACCTATTGATCTTTAATGGATAAAATGTCCATTATGTTTGAAATGAGAAAATGACCATTTGAATTGATATGGGTTTAAGGACCACTTGATTATGGAGGAGTTGTGACTGCGTCTAGTTTAATTAGACTGCCTACATATCAGAAAGGGAATCAAGTCAGTCATAGTTTATGAGGTAGTAAAATTAGAATTTATTTGAAGTTGATTTGGACTTGTGACTATGCCTAGTTTAACTAGACTGCCTACGTATCCGAAAGGGAATCAAGTCAGCCGTAGTTCATGTAATTTTTTATATTTATGAATGCAACTATGCTCAGGGTAGATGTTGGATTGTTTATGTATCCAAAAATAGAATCAAGTCGGACGTAGTTCAAATTTTATGAATTTAATTGAAAGTGATTTAGAATTTCGACTGTGCCTAAAGTAGATGCTGGACTACCTACATATCCAAAAAAAATGGAATCAAGTCGGACGTAGTTCAACAAATAATTTTGAATTTGAGTGAAGTTTTAATTGAGTGCATGACTCATTTAATTTGATTTGAAATGAGTGAATGACCCATTTGATTTCAATGAAGTTGTGTTTGACAACTTGGATTTGTATGACTTTTAGGATTCACATAGAGTGCGATTTGATGAAATTAAATTTCATGTAAGATTATTGACTTTATGTGAGTTTGAAACTCAAAAAAGATCTATGAAGAGTCCAAGACTCTTTTCATAAAGATCGTTGAGTTTTAAACCTCTTGAAAATTAGTAAAGAGTTTCTAACTCTTTAATTTGATTTTTGCACTATTTAATTTGTAGGAGTTTGAAACTCCAAAAATAGTGATAGATTTAAAATGGACAAATTATTTTTGCATTTTCCAAAAAGAATCCAAGATTCCTTGTTTCGTTTTTCATGCGCTTTTGGTAGAGCACAATACTTCTGGGTCGTTGTGTGTTGTATGAGAAGCTAAAAACTTCTTTGACTTAGTAAGATTTAAAAACTCCTTTGGTTTATGCTTAGTCAGTAGGAGTTAGAAACTCCTTTATTTTATAATTTGACTACACACTCTTGCTGGAGTTAAAAACTCTTTTAATTGGGATTTAGGAAATCTAACAACTTAGATATCAGAAGAAACCCAAAAGAACCCGATACTTACATATTGACATTAATGTTAGCGGTTTTGAAGCCATTTTGCCCCTTTTTGGTGGTCTTCAAAGACCAAAGAGTCCAAAGAAACATCTTTAGATTGGTCTTTGAAAAACCAAGGATGCATTTCTGAATNTGTTTGACAACTTGGATTTGTATGACTTTTAGGATTCATTCAAATGGGTGAACCCCACTTGGGAGTGAAGAGTTAATGGTGACATGGTGTAGGGAAAAAAATTGAATATTTTGCTGAACATGATTTCACTCATATAACAAAGAATTATACGAGTTTTATTAAATGCAGGTTAGACTCATTCCAGATAGTATATATCTGTTCATTATAATCTATTGTTTCAAGAGAACACTCTTTGATTCTAAGGAGAAATTATCACACGTTACTATTACACCACAAGGGCATTTTATTTGTGATGGTGGCTGGACCTAGGTTAATTGCCTAGGCTTCTCTACGTACCCATTATGGAGATCAGGTTGATTCGTAGTTTGGAGAGATTAAATTATTTTTGGGGTAAGATCGAGGGGTAGATGACCTATTGATCTTTAATGGATAAAATGTCCATTATGTTTGAAATGAGAAAATGACCATTTGAATTGATATGGGTTTAAGGACCACTTGATTATGGAGGAGTTGTGACTGCGTCTAGTTTAATTAGACTGCCTACATATCAGAAAGGGAATCAAGTCAGTCATAGTTTATGAGGTAGTAAAATTAGAATTTATTTGAAGTTGATTTGGACTTGTGACTATGCCTAGTTTAACTAGACTGCATACGTATCCGAAAGG
>CAUOFW020005946.1:1006781-1053065 GCA_963454935.2 Ilex paraguariensis
TTAATCAATTTGAAAACCAATTCATAGCATAAGATGCAAATAAGTTGGGAATTTTTGCAACCTAAAATTTCACTATTTTCCAACCAAACACCTAACTCTAGTCTAAAACCAATCATTTGAAAGTAAAAATTCAATAAGCAAAACAAACCCACAATCAAAGATTCGATTTTTGATTTCATTAACAAACTTTAACTAATCACAACATAAAAACTAAAAAGTTCCAAGGTTTTCAAAACAAATTTAAAAATTATAGGGTTTTCCAAAAAAAATTCAAAAATTATAGGGTTTTTAATATCATAGTAATTTAGTCAAAGTTAATTGTTCCCAAAAAATTGGGTAAATCCCTAATCTAAAAATAAATGAGAGAGATGAAATTTTGATGCAAATTAATTAGGGGGAATGAATCAATTTTAATTTTGGGAAAATTAATTGGGGGAAATGCATAAGGTTATTAATTGGGACACATTCAACAAACTAGCTGCAAGTGCTATATGTGTTGGTTGGTGAGCCCGTCCTGTGAGTATGGGTGTTGGTTTGAGGGTGTGGGTGTGCGTGTGCCTGTGTTCGCTTTGTGTGTTTGTGTGTGTGCGTCTGATGTGTGTGGAAAAAAGAGTGGATAAGAGAGATGAAAAGAATAAGAGAGAGAGAGAGAGAGAGAGAGAGAGAGAGAGAGAGAGTAACATGTGCCGAATAAGAAATTGAGAGTAACATGTGCCGAATAAGAAATTGAGAGTAACATGTGCCAAAATCTGACTAAGAAATTGAGAAAATGTTAGACTTTGAATGGTCCAAGCATACTTGAACACTTTCAATTGAATCCAAAACAATTGTACCGAATACCAATGATTAAATAATAATGACATTCTCATTATCTGACTAAACCAATCAAAAGCTATTTGAACTGAACCACGTAACCCCCATTTAGATTTAACCAAAGCTAAGTTGAAATGAATCAAAACCTATTCAAAACAATCAGTCTCAGGGTTAACAAAACTTGGTTAAACCAATTCTAGCTCATAATCCTTACCCACTATTTATGCATCAAGGAAAAAATACAATCAAAAGAAGCAAATGCTCTACTAAAAAGATTGAAAAACAACACTTCCAAGATTAAAATGACTTTAAAATCTTGACCCTAATATGGTATATGTCCAAGGAATGAATTGAAATTATTACACTATCGAGTCCAACTGAATTTATCGCAAAACCAATAAAAAAATGGTATAAATTAGGTAATGTGGAATTGTTTATAACTACATACTACCAGTAATAGTGAAATTGGTTTGGTGCAGTGGGTTACTCAACAATATCGTAAAAACTCTTCCACCCAAGGAATGCATCCCATCATTAATAATCTCACGTCCAAGAGCACTAGTAATCTCACATGCTCAGGATTATTATCACTGAGCTACAATTTTGTGCTAAGCAATGAAAAGTAATTTAAACTTGAAAAAATTATATGAATTATTACTTATTTTAGAGGTGCATGGCTTCGTATAGGACCAAATATCTTTCACCAAAAAAAAAAATAACAAATAAGACAAACCGAAAATCAATCACCGTTACAAGTAAACAAAAAAAGAGGTAAAGCCATGTTTTGGGGTGAGAAAAAACCTCGGAAGGAGCACCACAAATTAGATGATTGAAGGGAGCAGCACCTCCCTAACAAAGAACACTTTGCTTATATCTACATATGCCGCAAGTAGTGACCACTACACCAAAACCTTCAATCTGAAAAATCAAAATTAATAGGAAGATTAAAACAACAACGATATCGATGACAATATAAAGCAAGATTATGACGATACATATTTATGTTCTCATGGCATCAATACATAATTATCATATTGGCCAATGCATTATNGAATTATCATATTGGCCAAAGCATTATTTCGTGGCATCACACTTTTTTCAAGTTAAGCTCAAACACATAAAGGTTTGGCCAATATAAAAAGAAGAACTACTATGTGAATTATAGAATTTCAAATATGCAATAGGACTATAACCAATTCTTTAACGCAAAACAAATGCTATCAAGCACATCATCAACCTGCTAAGAAAGACAAAGTATTTTAGCAATTTCATAGCAAAATCCATCACGCCACAGCAAGGCTCACCTTAACAACACATCTCATACGTTTTTCTTTGAAAGCATGTTGCTCTTCATGGTTCATCTGGTAAATTTCATATCACAATGTGTTGTAAAAAAATAAAATGCATAGAAAAAATTGAAATTGTGGGGAAGTAAAGGAGAAAACTCACGCGATGCAAATCTTAGACATAAAATTCAGTTTCAACCTCTTTAATTTAGACCTCGTATCAGAAGTCTTAATAGAACTTAAATTAAACACTAAATTTTAGGACAAAATTAAAATACTACATCTTCGCCATAAAAATTAAAATGTGATAATAGTGATAATGAAAAATTCACAAAAACCACAGTCAATTTAAAATTTACAACAACTAAGGACAAAATAAAATACCAAATTTACATGGAGAACACCTAGTTCACGATAATTAGGACAAAAATCAAACAAAATCAAAACAGGGAAGCAATATACTGCAAAGGTTTTGCTAAATATAAAACCAAAACATCATTTTCAAACTGAGTTTACAAATTAAAATTGAACCTAGCTTTAAAAAATTCATATTCAATTACAATCACCACCCTTATCCACCTTCTTCCACAAAATCAATGTGGCAATAAGAAGTATCGAAAAAAAAAAATATAAACTGTTAATATGGAATTAAATAGAACCAAAACCAAGCAATTGAGCTTAACTCAAGGGCCTTTTAATCACAAAAGTATGCAGCAAGAATTAAAGCTCTACAAACTAACTTAAATGATTTTGCAATTGCTATTGGTCCAATTCAATTCGATTACATATCCAATTTGAATCGAACCTAAAGTTATTGTTGTTCATAAATCCAATTACATATCCAATATGCATCAAAATCAAATTTTCTTACAAAACCCGCATTCAAAAATAGCATAATCAAACCAAGTTGACAAATTCAAATTGAACTTAATCAAATTGAATTAAAATTGAATTGAAATTGAATCTAATAAAACCGAGTTCACAAATCCAAATTAAACCTAATCAAATCAAATTCAAAACAAGTTCACAAAATCCAAGATGAGTGTGTGGGTGAAGGAAAGGGTGTGTTATGTGTGTTTGTGTGACGGGTATTTTTTCAAAGGATGGGTTGCGCAGAGAGGATTAGGGGTGTGTGTATGTCTTGGGTGGGGGGTTTAGTGGGTTGGGCAGAGAGGGAAGAGTGTGTGTGTGTGTGTGTGTCTTGTGTTGTGTGTGCGCAAGTGTGTGTGTGTGATGGGTAATTTTTAGGGGGTGGGTTGCACAGAGAAGAAGGGGGTTGTGTGTTTTGTGTGTGTATGGGTTTTGTTTAGTGGGTTGGGTAGAGATGGAAGAGGGCGTGTGTGTATTGTGTTGATTGTGTATGTATGGTGTTGCGCAGAGAGTGTGCATGCGTGTTTTGGGTCTTGGGGGGTGGGTTCAGCAAGCAAAGAAAATGAGTTTGGGGGTAGCGTGTTGCGTAGAGGGGGATGAGAGGGGGGGGGTTACATGAAAGATGTGACAGAGAGAGAAAAAAACTAAAGGGAGAAATACTTGGGGCTGTGGCGGATCGTGGTGTGGCTGTAGCGATGATTGTAGCGATGGTGGTGGCCATGCTACAATGAAAATTAGGGAGTGGGAGAGAGAGTAGTTGGGGAGTGGGGATAAAAGAGGGAAGGTAAAAAAAAACGTGGGATGGAGTTGGGAAAGGCCATGCTGTCTATCTGACAGAGATGAGTTGTGATGAGATGGTTATTTTTGGGAGGAAATTTCTAACTAATTTATTATATAGATTATCAATAATTTTTCAATAATTGTAGATTGAAATCGTGACTGTATAACTCAATGGTCAAGGGTTATATGGAAAGTGACTCTATATCAAATGAAAATTAGGGAGTTAAATCTCATTTGTCAATGATTCTCCGTTATAAAGCTCTCCCCTGTCCCTCTTCTTCCCATCCATTCCCACATACAGCCCAATCTCTGTGTGTGCGTGTAAGACAGAGCAAAAATGGCAACTGATATCAACACCAATGCAGACCAACATTATGACAGACTCCAAGAAGTTCAAGCAATTCAATGAATCAAAAATTGGAGTCAAAGGCCTACTCCTTTGAAAATTAGTTGGTTTAACCCAAATGTTAACTTGCCATAAGTTTGTTGGTGCACGCATTGAAGTAATACGCAAAAGTTGTGTGGACTCGGGGATGGGAACTTCTATGGTACCATCGATAGTATCAATACCGAAAATTATAACTTTTTAAGAATAAATTACAACTTTTTTGAAGTGTAATTTATAACTTCAAAGAGCATGATCGAACATAGAATGTTAGGATCGATCCGACATTTTTCATAATTAATCATGTGTGTTTGTAATTAATTATGAGCTCTCTTGAACAGTTATAACTTTTTATTTCAAAATTGTAATTTTATCGTAATATTTGGACATAAAATATAAAATTATAAGAATGTTCGATTCACCAACACCTAGCGAATTGTGGGATATTAAAAAATAGGGCACATGGCAGAATTTGAGAAAAGGTGGGAGATGGTCAGACATAGCTTTATTTCAAAGAGGAATAACTGTCTGGGAGTTACAAGTCAGATAACTGTTGATCGGGAATGACTATAAAAATAAGAGAATGAAAAAGTTGAAAGATACATTCAAAACCCCCACAAGACCCACAATCAAGGCATTTTAAGGAGTAGTGTTAAGTTAGTTTTAGGAAATAGTTAATGCGATAATCAAGGCCATTAATTCAGTCTTTATGTAACTAAAAAACTTTCGATTGAATTAATAAAGGGATTCTCTTTTATTAGTTCACGATTTCTGTGTGTTTATTGCTCTAAGTTTCATTCAAGGAATTTTTAAAACAAGGCAATTGAACCTATTACTAACAATCCCCTGAAAATTGTCCGTCGATTGAGTCCCCTCTGTCAATAACAACAAATTTTTTGGAGCAACAAACTTTTGGCATACTCGATGGGCCAACATTTCTAACTTGGATCAAGTAAAATGGTGAGAACAAGGAGAAAAGATGAGATTGTGTTTCGAACTAACAAAACTATGGAAATAATGCCAACAAGTGGCAATCATGAAGCAAGTTCGAATACCAATCCAATGGAGTCTGCAAATCTTGGGAATGACCAATCCAATGGCCAAGATAGTTTGTAGATGCAAGAGTTTGTGTAGAATTTGAAACAAGTACCGCACAATCCCAATTCAGGCATTAGGCAACAGTTAGTTAATGTTATGCATGAGTTGATGAATGTTTAGACACCAATGTCAGGACCAATTAATCATAAATAAAATACTGCAATTAGGAATCAATTAGTGAAAAAAGGAAACACAGGTCCTGTGGTGCTCCCTGTGGAAAACCAAAGACCACCACCAACAATTATTAATGAAAGACCAGGCTTATCACACCAAAACCACTTTAACATGGTGTTCAAATGGTTTGTTTATGAGTAGAATGAGAAATGACATGTGAACCGCCTTGTATGAGTAGGAAACCTGTATCTTTCTCTCTTACGCTTGTGCTCACGATTGTTCAACTCAATAGTCAGCAACTGTCCAGTCTATACAGAATGAGTCTAGAATTGTACATAACTTTAGTTTAGTTGGATACGTCTCATGTTTTAATTGGTTACATTACAACCCATTAATTTAATAGATTCCTCTTTTTATCGCTTGAAGCTATTATAATTAGACCAAAATCAACTAATTTTATATTAATTTTGTATTAAATTTCTGGCAGGTGGTGTATTTCCATCCCTTACCGACGTACTATTTCAATTTTTCTATATCTTTATATGTGGTAAAACCAATTATATCATTACATTGTATAATTTCATGGATAATCCCGTGGGTTCCACTGTGAACTAATTGACTAGCTTTGGTGTGGGATAGTGAGAGGTAATGTTACGCTATGTTAATAGTGTCACGTGGCATAACGATCCATTAATAATTAAACACTAACAATTAGACCCATTAAAACTCATAATCACCTAATTATGTTATACATAATCATCTCTATGGCAAGAAGTAAGCCCTATTTTACACTTTTTTCACTTTCTTATTGGACGGTTAGACCCAATATTCGCAGCCAGCTCATTTTGAAAGTTACCTTTTATGCTTACCAAGTGTATTAATTGTCTTTTTGAATACATGCTCTAATACAATCTGTTGGTTGGAGCCCAATGTGAACTTTTAGTGACCCAATTTCAAAGTGCATGACAAAGTGAAATGCTTAATAAATCTAATATTTGAATCTAGAATGCGTTTTAAAGTCGCGGGTGCCTAGTACAAAATGTACAATAATGAACAACATAAATATGAGATGTTATAATGACTAAGGGAGATTTGGACCTTCAATTTAAGAAAAGTTTTAGTTTCAAACATACCCAACATAAAAAGAACAATATTGTACGGTGAAGAGCAAAGACAATACATGTTTCATACCTAATATTTGATAACTAAGGTAGTGATAGTATCAATACAATATAAGCTGAAATTGGATAACTGATACAAATCCAATCACCATCGACAAAATGACTGGTTTATCATTTAATTCTGTTCTATCTATATTGTGTTTGGATTACTGTTTTTAGAACCCGACTGAACCGGGCGGTCAAACTGGTGAACTAGGACATTCAACGGTCCATTTCACTAAAAAGACCGCCTTTATAATTGAACAGTTAGAAAATTGAAAAATCGGCCAATTTTGGCCAAAACCAGTGAACCAATGATTCCTAAAACCGACTGATTCAATACTTAAAACCAACCAGTAGTTCCTTCGCCTTCTCCGTCTCCTTCAAGATCTAGCTCTCGAATAATAACACATCACAGATCTAGATCTCAAACACCACATATCTCCTCCTAAGTTGTGTAAGCTTTTTTCTTCCTCTCTCTCTCCACGCAGAAACACCCACGTAATATACACACAGAGTTAGTAAGTAGTACATAGTTTACAGAGTTATGAGCTCTTTGTGTGACTATCAATTTGGGGGAATGAGGTCAAAATGTAAGTGTGTGCTCGTTGAGAAATAATGGATTGCCCTTAATACCCCTTCACTAACTCACTTGACAGGCTTGAAATAGTGATACTTGACACAATGATTGTACTTTAAGGGCAAATTTTATAATTTACGCATGTTTGGTGGAAAATAGAATGAATAAATTAGAGTGGGTATTTCATATTTTTTTTAGGTAAATTATTATCTTATTTATTTTTTTATTATACAATCAATCCGTCATGTTGACCCAACAGTTGAATCAGTGAACCGATCCCTCTGTAGGTTCGATGTCCGGTCCGATTCTGATAACTATGGTTTAGATTATAATTGGAATACATTATTAATTTTTTGTCCTAATATCGATCAAGATAGTGTAAAACCGAGTTTAAGAAATAATGTTTTTTTGAAATTTAGTGGGCACTCTAGTCATTTTTTATTCTATTACGAATTATGATAAATTTTATACCACTTATTATATGGTGTCAATTTTAACGAAATTTATTAAGATTAAGCCCTATTACGTATCAATACCTAGTGTTAAGTGACCACCAAAATAGTTTAGTACCGTTGATACTTAACACTAGCTTTGATATCTTTAGTGCCCTTTCTTCACTAAGTTTTGTTAATACTGGTCGAAATATTACATATAGATTGAATATATATATATATATACTCATTTTTGAATATATATTTTGAGCCCGATATTATCATCTACAAATAATTCATGGCCGAATGAATAAATGGATTTTATACCCACACACATTTTGTTAAATAAACCCACAAATGTTGTATGACATAAGTGTGGGTCAACTACTTCTCAATACCTGAACTAAACGTAGAACGAAGATACACAAATTTTAGATTTGTCTTTCTTCTCCAACTGGATGGGTATGAAATGAACAAGAACCTTGGCTTGAGTTTCGAATCGAATTGATTATTGACTTCCTCATGTTGCCCTCTCAATTATTTGAATATGTTTTATATTGGATCAATACCAATGTGAAATCACTAATCCATTTTCAGGTGCTATGTGAGAGACATAATAATAAAAAGACCTTGTGTGAAATTAAGTAAAAAAGTAAATAGTTGGGGGTCAATGTGAAATCAATAATCTACTTTGAGGTGCTATGTGAGAAACATAATAATAAAAGAGGCCATATGAAAAATGACATAAATGAGCAGTCAAAGTGTAATTTTTAATCTTTTGTATGAAATTAAGTGATTGTAATGTCAATAGTCAACGATTCTCCCACAATAAATACAAAACGCATCTTGTCCCTTTGCGTCCCACGCAACCCCCACACATTTCGTTTACCCCATCCATCGTCTGAGTCGCAGAGAGAATGACCATAACAATGGCGACCATTACCAGTACCAACCCAGCCCAAGACTACAACAGACTTGAAGAAGCGAAGAAGTTAGATGAATCCAAACTGGAGTGAAAGGCCTCGTTGATTCTGACCTCACCACCATCCCTCGCATTTTCCACCATCCACCCCAAAACTCGCCCAACCCAAAATCCTTAACCCGAAACGCCAAATTATCACTACCCATCATCGACCTCTCTAGCACCCGCTCAATTGTGGTTGACCAGATTCGTCCCGCCTCCTCAACCATTGGGTTCTTCCAAATAACCAACCATGGCATGCCAAAAACTGCCATGGACCATATGCTTTCCTCTATCAAGTCTTTCCATGAATTACCAGATACCACTAGGATGCAATATTATAGGAGGGACACCTCTCATGCTGTAGCCTACTATACTAAGAAATTAGTTTGGAGACTCTTCAAATGATGGGGATTTGTATAAATACCTTATGGAAAATAAATCACGCATTCATCACCGACATTCATTATTAATAATAATTTTTTTACCGATCAACACATGGTATCACCGTTACATTGAATATTTATTCATGTCTTTGATCAGACCAAAGAAAAAATTAGTCGAGTTACACCTGACCTGCCCTGAACACTCGGGACAATTTTAAAAAAAATAAAAAAATTGTAAATTTAGGTTTGGGGTTGAAATCTCATTGTCCTTGTCCCCTAACATGTCTTCTGTCAAAAACTATGTCAAACATGAGATAGGAAAGCCGTGAAGGCACCAATGACTGCCACTTGTTTGCCCTACATGGTCTACCACATGAGAACAACCACAAAACAACAGTAGAAAAATGAACTTGTTACATATGAACATGTTTGGCAAAAGTGGAGCTCTATTCAGTGTTGGGTGTTGAATATATGGAGTCAGAGTTTTGGTGGTGGTTGATGTGGAGTATTTACAGTGCTTATGATGTGTCGATTTGGTTGGTATTTGGTTGCTGGATGATAATAGCTGGGTGTTTGGGTGGTGGCTATGATGGTTTGTGGTTGATGGGGTTGGAGCTTTTGGCTCAATTGGTCAAAGAGAAAAGAAAGAAAATGGAGAAAAATAAAGGCTAAGGGTACAAAAATAATTTTAAACTTTCTGTCTAATTCATCAGTTAACTTAAGGGGACAAATTATTCAATTTTAAATTACCGTATAAAGTGCAACATGCCTTGCAACTTGCAACACTTCTCATTAAGGGATGGCTGAAGCATTAGTAAGAACGTCAAAAGGGAATAAACCATTATAAAAGGAAAGTTAAAATACAATCGTTCCAACCCTTGAATTGATCTAAATACACTCACATCAATCAACTTTAAACCAATCCATTGCAAGGGATTGAATAATCAAGTAGACCTACATTAATCAATTTGAAAACCAATTCATAGCATAAGATGCAAATAAGTTGGGAATTTTTGCAACCTAAAATTTCACTATTTTCCAAGCAAACACCTAACTCTACCCTAAAACCAATCATTCGAAAGTAAAAATTCAATAAGCAAAACAAACCCACAATCAAAGATTCGATTTTTGATTTCATTAACAAACTTTAACTAATCACAACATAAAAACTAAAAAGTTCCAAGGTTTTCAAAACAAATTTAAAAATTATAGGGTTTTCCAAAAAAAATTCAAAAATTATAGGGTTTTTAATATCATAGTAATTTAGTCAAAGTTAATTGTTCCCAAAAAATTGGGTAAATCCCTAATCTAAAAATAAATGAGAGAGATGAAATTTTGATGCAAATTAATTAGGGGGAATGAATCAATTTTAATTTTGGGAAAATTAATTGGGGGAAATGCATAAGGTTATTAATTGGGACACATTCAACAAACTAGCTGCAAGTGCTATATGTGTTGGTTGGTGAGCCCGTCCTGTGAGTATGGGTGTTGGTTTGAGGGTGTGGGTGTGCGTGTGCCTGTGTTCGCTTTGTGTGTTTGTGTGTGTGCGTCTGATGTGTGTGGAAAAAAGAGTGGATACGAGAGATGAAAAGAATAAGAGAGAGAGAGAGAGAGAGAGAGAGAGAGAGAGAGAGAGAGAGAGAGAGAGAGAAACATGTGCCGAATAAGAAATTGAGAGTAACATGTGCCGAATAAGAAATTGAGAGTAACATGTGCCAAAATCTGACTAAGAAATTGAGAAAATGTTAGACTTTGAATGGTCCAAGCATACTNGGTTTGTGTGTGTGCGTCTGATGTGTGTGGAAAAAAGAGTGGATAAGAGAGATGAAAAGAATAAGAGAGAGAGAGAGAGTAACATGTGCGTGCTCGTTGGAGATCGCCGGAGGCCGAAAGGATAGGGGGATGATGAGTGAGGCCTGATTTGAGTGGGTTCACCGTTCACTATTTTATGTGTGTAAAACAGGGAAGAGAAGAGAGAGGGGGAAGGGAATTTTGTATTATTAGATTATAAATACTGAATGTAACGGTGATACTATATCATCGTTAATGATATGATATCATCAACTAATAATAAATTTTCGAATGTAACACGTAAACCCTACTTGAACTTCCATGATAGAAGAGTAGAGAGTTATTTACTTACATGACATATTAGTTATTGATTTTTATGGGGTTTATTTGTTTATTTGTTTAAGTATTATTAGTTGGTAATACCATATTACATTGTCATGTGATATTACCGTCATAATCATTCCAAAATTGTTTATAAAAGATGAAAAAATAACAAATTCCCAACATGATACATTGAAGTCAAATCAAAATTATCAATTATGCATTTAGCTTTAAAGGACCGAAACAAAACAACATATAAGCAACACAAACTCGACACAACTTTAACAATTTGACAATACCCAAGATCATTATAGGTGAAAAATCATAAACTGAATTAGGAAACAATAAAATATCCATGTTTCTAAGAAAGTTGAACTTAACCTTGTATTATATTTCTGATGTGAACAAAACCAAAAACGCATAGATTGTGAAGAACCATTGACTAAAAAAATTAAACTAGATATGTTGCACAATCTGCGAAAACAACACGAGAAGCTACAAGTCTAGAAATAGTTGAAGGCAATTAACAAATATATAAATGACTAACAACCTTCGAACATCTCGTCAAAAAACAAAAATAAATTATCTGAATGTCAAATAGTAACCAATACAACTCTTAGTACAAAAACCAAAATCTGACTAAGAAATTGAGAAAATGTTAGACTTTGAATGGTCCAAGCATACTTGAACACTTTCAATTGAATCCAAAACAATTGTACCGAATACCAATGATTAAATAATAATGACATTCTCATTATCTGACTAAACCAATCAAAAGCTATTTGAACTGAACCACGTAACCCCCATTTAGATTTAACCAAAGCTAAGTTGAAATGAATCAAAACCTATTTAAAACAATTAGTCTCAGGGTTAACAAAACTTGGTTAAACCAATTCTAGCTCATAATCCTTATCCACTATTTATGCATCAAGGAAAAAATACAATCAAAGAAGCAAATGCTCTNCAAAACAATCAGTCTCAAGGTTAACAAAACTTGGTTAAACCAATTCTAGCTCATAATCCTTACCCACTATTTATGCATCAAGGAAAAAATACAATCAAAAGAAGCAAATGCTCTACTAAAAAGATTGAAAAACAACACTTCCAAGATTAAAATGACTTTAAAATCTTGACCCTAATATGGTATATGTCCAAGGAATGAATTGAAATTATTACACTATCGAGTCCAACTGAATTTATCGCAAAACCAATAAAAAAATGGTATAAATTAGGTAATGTGGAATTGTTTATAACTACATACTACCAGTAATAGTGAAATTGGTTTGGTGCAGTGGGTTACTCAACAATATCGTAAAAACTCTTCCACCCAAGGAATGCATCCCATCATTAATAATCTCACGTCCAAGAGCACTAGTAATCTCACATGCTCAGGATTATTATCACTGAGCTACAATTTTGTGCTAAGCAATGAAAAGTAATTTAAACTTGAAAAAATTATATGAATTATTACTTATTTTAGAGGTGCATGGCTTCGTATAGGACCAAATATCTTTCACCAAAAAAAAAAATAACAAATAAGACAAACCGAAAATCAATCACCGTTACAAGTAAACAAAAAAAGAGGTAAAGCCATGTTTTGGGGTGAGAAAAAACCTCGGAAGGAGCACCACAAATTAGATGATTGAAGGGAGCAGCACCTCCCTAACAAAGAACACTTTGCTTATATCTACATATGCCGCAAGTAGTGACCACTACACCAAAACCTTCAATCTGAAAAATCAAAATTAATAGGAAGACTAAAACAACAACGATATCGATGACAATATAAAGCAAGATTATGACGATACATATTTATGTTCTCATGGCATCAATACAGAATTATCATATTGGCCAATGCATTATTTCGTGGCATCACACTTTTTTCAAGTTAAGCTCAAACACATAAAGGTTTGGCCAATATAAAAAGAAGAACTACTATGTGAATTATAGAATTTCAAATATGCAATAGGACTATAACCAATTCTTTAACGCAAAACAAATGCTATCAAGCACATCATCAACCTGCTAAGAAAGACAAAGTATTTTAGCAATTTCATAGCAAAATCCATCACGCCACAGCAAGGCTCACCTTAACAACACATCTCATACGTTTTTCTTTGAAAGCATGTTGCTCTTCATGGTTCATCTGGTAAATTTCATATCACAATGTGTTGTAAAAAAATAAAATGCATAGAAAAAATTGAAATTGTGGGGAAGTAAAGGAGAAAACTCACGCGATGCAAATCTTAGACATAAAATTCAGTTTCAACCTCTTTAATTTAGACCTCGTATCAGAAGTCTTAATAGAACTTAAATTAAACACTAAATTTTAGGACAAAATTAAAATACTACATCTTCGCCATAAAAATTAAAATGTGATAATAGTGATAATGAAAAATTCACAAAAACCACAGTCAATTTAAAATTTACAACAACTAAGGACAAAATAAAATACCAAATTTACATGGAGAACACCTAGTTCACGATAATTAGGACAAAAATCAAACAAAATCAAAACAGGGAAGCAATATACTGCAAAGGTTTTGCTAAATATAAAACCAAAACATCATTTTCAAACTGAGTTTACAAATTAAAATTGAACCTAGCTTTAAAAAATTCATATTCAATTACAATCACCACCCTTATCCACCTTCTTCCACAAAATCAATGTGGCAATAAGAAGTATCGAAAAAAAAAATTATAAACCGTTAATATGGAATTAAATAGAACCAAAACCAAGCAATTGAGCTTAACTCAAGGGCCTTTTAATCACAAAAGTATGCAGCAAGAAATAAAGCTCTACAAACTAACTTAAATGATTTTGCAATTGCTATTGGTCCAATTCAATTCGATTACATATCCAATTTGAATCGAACCTAAAGTTATTGTTGTTCATAAATCCAATTACATATCCAATATGCATCAAAATCAAATTTTCTTACAAAACCCGCATTCAAAAATAGCATAATCAAACCAAGTTGACAAATTCAAATTGAACTTAATCAAATTGAATTAAAATTGAACTGAAATTGAATCTAATCAAACCGAGTTCACAAATCCAAATTAAACCTAATCAAATCAAATTCAAAACAAGTTCANTTAAAATTGAATTGAAATTGAATCTAATAAAACCGAGTTCACAAATCCAAATTAAACCTAATCAAATCAAATTCAAAACAAGTTCACAAAATCCAAGATGAGTGTGTGGGTGAAGGAAAGGGTGTGTTATGTGTGTTTGTGTGACGGGTATTTTTTCAAAGGATGGGTTGCGCAGAGAGGATTAGGGGTGTGTGTATGTCTTGGGTGGGGGGTTTAGTGGGTTGGGCAGAGAGGGAAGAGTGTGTGTGTGTGTGTGTGTCTTGTGTTGTGTGTGCGCAAGTGTGTGTGTGTGATGGGTAATTTTTAGGGGGTGGGTTGCACAGAGAAGAAGGGGGTTGTGTGTTTTGTGTGTGTATGGGTTTTGTTTAGTGGGTTGGGTAGAGATGGAAGAGGGCGTGTGTGTATTGTGTTGATTGTGTATGTATGGTGTTGCGCAGAGAGTGTGCATGCGTGTTTTGGGTCTTGGGGGGTGGGTTCAGCAAGCAAAGAAAATGAGTTTGGGGGTAGCGTGTTGCGTAGAGGGGGATGAGAGGGGGGGGGTTACATGAAAGATGTGACAGAGAGAGAAAAAAACTAAAGGGAGAAATACTTGGGGCTGTGGCGGATCGTGGTGTGGCTGTAGCGATGATTGTAGCGATGGTGGTGGCCATGCTACAATGAAAATTAGGGAGTGGGAGAGAGAGTAGTTGGGGAGTGGGGATAAAAGAGGGAAGGTAAAAAAAAACGTGGGATGGAGTTGGGAAAGGCCATGCTGTCTATCTGACAGAGATGAGTTGTGATGAGATGGTTATTTTTGGGAGGAAATTTCTAACTAATTTATTATATAGATTATCAATAATTTTTCAATAATTGTAGATTGAAATCGTGACTGTATAACTCAATGGTCAAGGGTTATATGGAAAGTGACTCTATATCAAATGAAAATTAGGGAGTTAAATCTCATTTGTCAATGATTCTCCGTTATAAAGCTCTCCCCTGTCCCTCTTCTTTCCATCCATTCCCACATACAGCTCAATCTCTGTGTGTGTGTGTAAGACACAGCAAAAATGGCAACTGATATCAACACCAATGCAGACCAACATTATGACAGACTCCAAGAAATTCAAGCAATTCAATGAATCAAAAATTGGAGTCAAAGGCCTACTCCTTTGAAAATTAGTTGGTTTAACCCAAATGTTAACTTGCCATAAGTTTGTTGGTGCACGCATTGAAGTAATACGCAAAAGTTGTGTGGACTCGGGGATGGGAACTTCTATGGTACCATCGATAGTATCAATACCGAAAATTATAACTTTTTAAGAATAAATTACAACTTTTTTGAAGTGTAANGTAATTTTTAGGGGGTGGGTTGCACAGAGAAGAAGGGGGTTGTGTGTTTTGTGTGTGTGTGGGTTTTGTTTAGTGGGTTGGGTAGAGATGGAAGAGGGCGTGTGTGTATTGTGTTGATTGTGTATGTATGGTGTTGCGCAGAGAGTGTGCATGCGTGTTTTGGGTCTTGGGGGGTGGGTTCAGCAAGCAAAGAAAATGAGTTTGGGGGTAGCGTGTTGCGTAGAGGGGGATGAGAGGGGGGGGGTTACATGAAAGATGTGACAGAGAGAGAAAAAAACTAAAGGGAGAAATACTTGGGGCTGTGGCGGATCGTGGTGTGGCTGTAGCGATGATTGTAGCGATGGTGGTGGCCATGCTACAATGAAAATTAGGGAGTGGGAGAGAGAGTAGTTGGGGAGTGGGGATAAAAGAGGGAAGGTAAAAAAAAACGTGGGATGGAGTTGGGAAAGGCCATGCTGTCTATCTGACAGAGATGAGTTGTGATGAGATGGTTATTTTTGGGAGGAAATTTCTAACTAATTTATTATATAGATTATCAATAATTTTTCAATAATTGTAGATTGAAATCGTGACTGTATAACTCAATGGTCAAGGGTTATATGGAAAGTGACTCTATATCAAATGAAAATTAGGGAGTTAAATCTCATTTGTCAATGATTCTCCGTTATAAAGCTCTCCCCTGTCCCTCTTCTTTCCATCCATTCCCACATACAGCTCAATCTCTGTGTGTGTGTGTAAGACACAGCAAAAATGGCAACTGATATCAACACCAATGCAGACCAACATTTTGACAGACTCGAAGAAGTTCAAGCAATTCAATGAATCAAAAATTGGAGTCAAAGGCCTACTCCTTTGAAAATTAGTTGGTTTAACCCAAATGTTAACTTGCCATAAGTTTGTTGGTGCACGCATTGAAGTAATACGCAAAAGTTGTGTGGACTCGGGGATGGGAACTTCTATGGTACCATCGATAGTATCAATACCGAAAATTATAACTTTTTAAGAATAAATTACAACTTTTTTGAAGTGTAATTTATAACTTCAAAGAGCATGATCGAACATAGAATGTTAGGATCGATCCGGCATTTTTCATAATTAATCATGTGTGTTTGTAATTAATTATGAGCTCTCTTGAACAGTTATAACTTTTTATTTCAAAATTGTAATTTTATCGTAATATTTGGACATAAAATATAAAATTATAAGAATGTTCGATTCACCAACACCTAGCGAATTGTGGGATATTAAAAAATAGGGCACATGGCAGAATTTGAGAAAAGGTGGGAGATGGTCAGACATAGCTTTATTTCAAAGAGGAATAACTGTCTGGGAGTTACAAGTCAGATAACTGTTGATCGGGAATGACTATAAAAATAAGAGAATGAAAAAGTTGAAAGATACATTCAAAACCCCCACAAGGCCCACAATCAAGGCATTTTAAGGAGTAGTGTTAAGTTAGTTTTAGGAAATAGTTAATGCTATAATCAAGGCCATTAATTCAGTCTTTATGTAACTAAAAAACTTTCGATTGAATTAATAAAGGGATTCTCTTTTATTACTTCACGATTTCTGTGTGTTTGTTGCTCTAAGTTTCATTCAAGGAATTTTTAAAACAAGGCAATTGAACCTATTACTAACAATCCCCTGAAAATTGTCCATCGATTGAGTCCCCTCTGTCAATAACAACAAATTTTTTGGAGCAACAAACTTTTGGCATACCCGATGGGCCAACATTTCTAACTTGGATCAAGTAAAATGGTGAGAACAAGGAGAAAAGATGAGATTGTGTTTCGAACTAACAAAACTATGGAAATAATGCCAACAAGTGGCAATCATGAAGCAAGTTCGAATACCAATCCAATGGAGTCTGCAAATCTTGGGAATGACCAATCCAATGGCCAAGATAGTTTGTAGATGCAAGAGTTTGTGTAGAATTTGAAACAAGTACCGCACAATCCCAATTCAGGCATTAGGCAACAGTTAGTTAATGTTATGCATGAGTTGATGAATGTTTAGACACCAATGTCAGGACCAATTAATCATAAATAAAATACTGCAATTAGGAATCAATTAGTGAAAAAAGGAAACACAGGTCCTGTGGTGCTCCCTGTGGAAAACCAAAGACCACCACCAACAATTATTAATGAAAGACCAGGCTTATCACACCAAAATCACTTTAACATGGTGTTCAAATGGGAGCATGTTGAAGTATTCCCAAATTTGTTCCTAGGGAGAAATCATAGGAGAAGAAATAGGTCAAGGGTGACCCCTGAGTTCCCTAGAAGAGGTCGTGAGAGGTATGCCACACCTCCAATGGAATTCATAAAGGAATTCAATCTAAGAATAGGGGGGCAACCCTTTGACTAGGCCAAACACATTGAAGGTCACCAAACATGGCTTTCAATAGAACCCAATTAGTGGAAATNAAGGAATTCAATCTAAGAATAGGGAGGCAACCCTTCGACTAGGCCAAGCACATTGAAGGCCACCAAACATGGCTTTCAATAGAACCCAATTAGTGGAAATGATTCAAGATCTTTATGGTCATGGCCTTAGAAAAACAGATAGATCCGTGTTCAAAAATCATTACCCACCATGAATTGATTATGAGGAATTCCCAAGGGGTTATAAGATCCTAGTGTCTCATCTCTTCTTTGGCGAAGAGAATCAGTCCACGATAAAGTACCTAGGAAAGTTCATTTTCTAATGTGGAAAAGTTGGAAACAATGGGAATTTAAAAATGGAGTTGTTCCCATAGTCACTAACAAGGATGACCTTTGCTTGGTTCATAAACTTGTTTA
Source organism: Ilex paraguariensis (assembly GCA_963454935.2). Lineage (NCBI taxonomy): Eukaryota > Viridiplantae > Streptophyta > Magnoliopsida > Aquifoliales > Aquifoliaceae > Ilex > Ilex paraguariensis. Next base: position 1,024,987 of record CAUOFW020005946.1, read on the forward strand.
CTAACTCAATTCAAACGTGGCAAAAGATGGGAGAGCAATTCCATGCTCAGTTTTTTAGAAATGAACCAAAAGTGCCAATAGCAAATTTGTCAAGATTAAGGCACAGGTAGAATGAATCAGCAGAACAGTACATCGACAGATTCAAGAAGGCTAGAAATAAATGTCGTGTTTACTTGCCTGAAGTAGAATTGGTAAAATTTGCCTAGAATGGTTTATTTTCGAACTAAGAAAAAAATTCGAGGGAATGGAGTTCAGACATCTTTTTGAACTCTTAGCCAGGGCCACTAGATATAAAATGTTGCTTAGAGAAGAGCATCGAAGAAAGAACAGTCTATTAGGAACTTATTTTCAAGACTTTGATAGTAAGGTTGAGATAGATGTGGCACAAATTATAAGGGAGAGACAAATCATGTGTGACACTCTAAAAAAGAATGAAAACCCTGTCGATATCTAATTTAGTCATCCTCTTAAAAAGGATGCACCTCCAACTTCAAGGCATTATTCATTCAACTTGTCGATGGCTGATGCTCACTTTAATGAGATGATCAACCAATATTAATAACCCTGTTGCAAGGGCATATTATCTCACTAGAAAAAGGCAAGAAAGGAAAAGAACACTGCAAATGACAAAATTCATTTAGGCATTCTACCAAAAATTACATCACCTTTAGGAATCGTGTGCAAGATTTAATCCAAAAAAAAATGCTTAAATATGCCACAAAGGAATAAGAAACCATGAGAATAGATAAAGATCATTTCCCTAACGAAGTAAATGTTAATATGGTTTCTGCTATTGTGTAGGGAGACAAAAATTTTGCTAGTTTGTTGGCGTATAAAGGATTGTCTCCATCTTGGTGATCCAATCGACCTAGCATTGGTCAGGATTGATCCATGAGCGAAGTGGGTTGGTTCTTGATTCTGTAACTTCCACGAAAGTTGGGATTCGCCCTTGTGGACAGGGTATTGATCAGAGAATCCTTCGCAAATATACGATTTGAAGGACGGGCCAAGAGCAAGCACCCCAAGAATCAAAACCCTATGGTTTGTAGAGATCACTCAGAACTTGTTTAATCTCAGCGAAAAACTTTGGCGAAAAGGGGATTTTAGAAAAGGTTGGCGATGGAGGATTCTGTTTCTTTGGAGAAATTTGGGATATCAGAAGAGGAATTGTCAGGAAGAAAGAAAGGAAAATGAGAAGAAGAATTGGGAAGCAAGTGAAGAAGACCGAAGTGAATAGTTTAGCGGTCAGGACTCTTTAAGTGTTTAAGAAAGGCGACGGTAATGACTGTTAATTTATTTGAGTTAATTAAGATTATACTCAATTAAATAAGGGGGCATTTTTTGGACCTAAAATGTAAAATTATAAGAATGTTAGATGCACCAACACTTGGCAAATTAGGGGATACTAAATAATAGGCCACTTGGTGCGTAGAATCTGAGAAAAGGCGGAAGACAGTCGGACAACTTTATTTGAAAGAGAAATAATTGTCTGCAAGTTACAAGTCAGATAACCATTGATGAAGATGAAACCATCAAGGATAGTGGCTATAAAAAGCAGAGAGGAGGAAGTTGAAGTATACATTCAAACCCCTACAAGACCCATGATCTGGACATATTTAGGAGTAGTGTTAAGTTAGTTTTAGGAAATAGTAATACTGTGATCAGGGCTGTTAATTCAATCTTCTGTAACTGAAAACCTTTCGATTAAATTAATAAAAAAATTCCCTTTTATTATTTCTTGATTCTGTGTGTTTATTGCTTTAAAATTTAGCTAAGGAAGTCCTGAAACAAGGCAATTAAACCCATAATTAGCAATCGCCTAAAAAATGTTTGTCGATTGAGTCCCCTTTGTCGATAACAACAAATTTTTTAGAGCAACACATACAAAATAATAGCCAATGGTACTAATACCAAAATATTTTTTTTAGTACCATAGAGTTTCCCCTAGGGTATATAATCCACAAATGAAAAAAATGACAGTGTAATAGTCGATGAAATGACAACGAAAGGTGATGGTGTATTGTCTAGGCCATAAAAAAGAGTCAAACACATTTAAACAAATTTCATATTAGATGCATAATTTCCCTTTTTGGTCGGATTTATTACTAATAGATAGTCAATAATTGTGATTAAGGGAAGTATTCACAGGTTACTTTACAGGGATAGGTTTAATATACTACAAAGAAATTCTTGTCATTGGGAAAAAGTAAATGACAAAAACACAATGAAGCATATATATGGAAACTTCTCCTGACTATTGGCTTGGTGTGCTTTCCTTCTTGTCTACTCTCTATTTTCTCTCTTTTTCCTTTCAAGATTCTAGAACTCGATCGTCAACAACTAATGATGCATAAATTGAGTTTGTACACCACCTGTCAGATAAACAGTAATAAATGCAATAATTAATAAGTGAAATATAGAGACAAAAGTAAGACAAGGTTTATAATAGTTCGGTCAATGTGACCTATGTCCACTTTGAATAGCTGAGGTCACCGGGTGTTTTATTAACTCAAGTGTGTACGACAAGGTTTATAATAGTTCGATCAATGTGACCTATGTCCACTTTGAATGGCTGAAGTCACCGGGTATTTTATTAACTCAAGTGTATAGGGAGAGCAGAGAATTACAAGCTATGAGAGAGAGGAGAGTTGTGCTCGACTGAATGTGATGTCTCCCAAGTGTTGGTGGGACTTACAATTTATAGTCGCCTCCTAACAGATTGAGGCGACTTAATAGTAACTAAATAGCTAATCTGGTGGATCTGGCTATCTCTTCTCAACGAGCGAGGCAATTACGGTGCTCTCCATAAAATTCGGTCAAAGGATAAGGTGAGGGTTGACTTTTTCCAGGCGACGAGGATGTGGCTCTTGTATGACCTTGCATGCTTCTTTGGTGATGTAGCTCCTTGAACCATGATGAGCTTAACTCGACTTGAACCATTTTGGGCTGGACTTACCAATTCTCTCTTAAGTCGAGCTCTTAATTTAAACTGGACTTACATCGTGAGTTGGACCCTTGAACTTAGCCCATCAACAACTACTTTCCAACAAGAAAAGTATTAGCCCTTCTTGTCTATTCGCTTTAAAAAAATTTTTGATTCTTTTTTATTTGTACTTTTAAATACAATTACAAATGGGTATAAGAATAATTTTCGGTGTAGTAAAGATAATGTCAAATTTCCATCATAAAATTTATGACTCTGGCAAAACTAAAAAATCTCGTCTTTTAATAAAGTTATGGGTATGTGTTTTTCTCTATCTTTGTTTAGCATTCAAGATTATGAAATTCAATATTCAACTACTACCCACGGCTATACAACCAAGGGCGGGGTTAGATATGTTGTTTAAGGTGAATACTTTAATTATATATTTTATTTTATTTTTTCTTCTAACCAATCACCACAAAATAATACATTTATATTAATCATATTGTATTTGTTACATGAAATCCGTTTAACATAAAAGGGCCAAAAAAAATAATTTATATTGTATATATATAAAAAAAAAAACTGATTATAATCATTGTAAAAATGTGGGATTAATTGCCCTTTTAGTAATTAAAAATTTGTCAATTATCCACAGAGCATCCATTAAATTTATTCAATAAACTATCTTTGAAAACATTATCACTGAGATATTAGAATAGTAAAGACTTTGAACTAAAATTTAGGAACTAAATATATTAAAAATTATGAAAATCAATTGACACATAATAAACACTATAACAATAATCAAATAAAAATAGAGACTAGCTATCGCAGAATCCAATTGAAGATCAATTGCAAGTACTTTCATTTTCACTTTCAAATTCATAGATATAAATATTAAGGTCAGCTATAAAAACCCTTACAATAATAACAAAGACTAAACAATTGAACACACACAATCAACGACTAAGAAATAGTGAATGATTTATTGGAAAGGCTATGGTACAGCCGGTGGTCTAGTACTAAAAATTATAATTTTTTAAGGTTAAGTTATAATTTTTTGTGGTGTAAATTAGAACTTATAAATGACATGATCAATCATGTTAGGTTGTGATCAATACCAAAAGTTACAATTTTTAATGTTAAGTTACAACTCATAAGAGAAAAATTACAACTGTTCAAAAGAAGTCCATGATCGATCATGGATATCAGTGATTGATTATGACATTCCCTTGAACAATTATAACTTTTCCTTTTAAAGGTGTAACTTTACCATCAAAAGTTGTAATTTTCTATACCGTAGACTTTCCCATGATTTACAACGGTTGAACCAGCAATCTATTATACTGGTTCCTTTGTCAAGTTAGTGTTAGGGCTGATTTTGATATCTACGATTTTAAGGCGGTTGTTTGGATGAGATTCGATTGTCTTGTTTTAAGACTCACTTCGATGAATTCAATCAATAGACTCGAAGCAAAAAAAGATGAAAATGGTTAACATTACTTTTATTAATTTATACAACGATTTCAGCTTAATTGCTTTCATGTAACTGTTTTCTTTTGAATTTAAAAGTCATGTTGATCGGCTTACTCTTCCTATGTTGTTTAAATGTTTGTCATGTGGTGAAGTTTTTTGTTAATTTACTTTATGAGATGTGTCATTCACTGATTATTCATAAAAGTTATATAATAAAATAGAAAGAGTTTCAAACCCCAAATATATAAAATCGTTTGAATGCCTAATGTCATTTCAAAATTGTTCTCTCTTCTCTCAGACACAGTAGAGTCTCAAACACACACTCAACTTCCGCACACAAACACACCCATCTCACGGAACCNCTTCTCTCAGACACAGTAGAGTCTCAAACACACACTCAACTTCCGCACACAAACACACCCATCTCACGGAACCCCCACTTAGCTCACAGACCCCCCCTCCCCCCGCTTATGTGGATGATATTTTATTTGCAAGTAATGACTTGGGTTTGCTGAATGTGACTAAGAAATTTCTCATTCAAAATTTTGAAATGAAAGATATGAGTGAAGCCTTTTATATCATTGGCATAGAGATTCAAAGAGACATATCTAAATGAACATTAGGATTGTCTCAACAATCCTATATTGAAAAGNGTGAAGCCTTTTATATCATTGGCATAGAGATTCAAAGAGACATATCTAAATGAACATTAGGATTGTCTCAACAATCCTATATTGAAAAGATTTTTGAAAGATTTAGAATGAAGGATTGTGCACCTATTGCAACACCCATTGTTAAAGGGGATAAATTCAGTTTGGAACAACGTCCACAAAATAGTTTGGAATGAGAACAGATGAAAAACATACCTTATGCTTTGGCTGTTGGTAGCCTAATGTATGCACAGGCCTGTACACGATTTGATACCAAATATGTAGTGGGGGTACTAGGTAGATACCAAAGTTAAAAAGCTGCTAAAAGAGTTATGGGATAATTACAAGGAACCATGGATTGCAGGCTCACATACAAGCACACTAAAATTTTGGAAATGGTTGGATACTCGGATTTAGATTTTGTTGGATGTGTAGACACTAGAAAGTCTACTTCAGGATACATCTTTCTTTCGTAGGAAGAGTTGCACCTTGGAGAAGCACTAAGCAGATCATACTGCTTCATATACTATGGAGGTAGAATTCATTGCTTGCTATGAAGCTACATTACATGTATTATGGTTGAGGAATTTTGTTAAGGGCCTGAAGGTGGNCAATATAGTATTATTTCTAAAATTAAATTGTTCAATAATAAAAAAGACCATTCTTAAAATAATTCTCTAAAGAGTAATGTTGTTTGAAACTTAAAATATTTATCTAATTTGTTTAGCTAATGACCGTAACGTGATCCAATAGTATAATTGTGACAGTAACAGTTGAATTTCTTCATTGTCACAAACAATAACTATGAACCCAATTCACACTCACACACACACCCCTCACACACACCAGCACCACTATATCTATATATATAAATTTTTTTCCCAAAGTAGCTTAATATATGTTGATTTTGTTTGATATTTACGTTGACGGAANTATATATATAAATTTTTTTCCCAAAGTAGCTTAATATATGTTGATTTTGTTTGATATTTACGTTGACGGAAAAAAAAAAGACATAATTCGAACATAAACACCTTAATTTGAAGGAGTTGTTATGGTATCCAAAAAAAAATAAAATTTGGCACTGTTCTAGAATTTGTTACATTTGTGGGTGTTTTATATTATTGTTGTGAGTGTTTTTATCACTGTTCTAGTAATGAATAAAAATGATAATTATAGTTATTATAACAGTGGTAAAATCACTCATAAATGTGGTAAATCACCTACAAAAATGGTATTTTTTGTGCAAAATAAAATTAATAAAAATAGTTATCATAATAGTGATAAAACACCCACAACGGTGGTAAATTATCCAAAAAAAGCGATAAATTTTTTGTAAAAATGACTCAAAAAAGTTATAAAAACACCTATTAAAATATTAAATTTTGGATGTAAGATACTATATATATATATATATATATATATATATATACACAAGTCATAATTCATGTCTGAAGGCACGATAAAATATAAAATTTGAGCATCTAAAAAATCGATCTCATTATATTAATTTTTTTTAAATATATTAACTAAAAATTAATTAAATATTAAATAATTAAATATATAATAGAAATGAATAATGTGATGTTTTTAGAGAGAAAATATATAAATAATTAAATATGTCATAAAAATGAGTGATGCGATTTGACGTTTGAGTCTGACAAAGGGATGATGAGTGAGATAAGTGATTGATGATGGTTTTGAGGGAAAAAATATGTGTATTGGATGATACGTGTATTAGAGTGTGTGTGTACAGCTGGAGTGTATATATAATGTGTGTGTGTGTATGTGCAGTGAGTTTGTACTGGAGTATGTGTGACTATGTGTTGTGAAATATTTGTGTTGGGTTTGTGAAATTTGAGAGGAAAAGTGTGTGAAATTTGAGGGAAAAAATATACTCCCCATAAGTTCAAACACCTAGTTATCTTATGTAGATATATATATATATATATATACTTTTTTTTTTGCGTGTATCTTAGTCAAGTTCCACTTTGAGCATGAAACCGTCATTTAAGTCACATTAGATCCTACTAGAGCACCCCAATTCAGACTCAGAACACCTCACATAATGGATTATGATGTGATCATTGCGCTTGAAATTTGAAAGGATGGTAGTTGATGATGGTCTAGAATGTTCACTGAGCTCTAGATGTCATGGAGAGCTGGGCCTATCCTCTCGTACACCTGTAGAAGCAAGTTAGAGACCATAGAAGCTCCGGGGTCGACCATCCGATGGTAAATTCAGTCAGAGATATTTGGGGGATCAGAGAAGCTTTTGTTTGGGTTTGATTCACTTACCTCGATATGTAAAACCCAAGCATGCATAATATATTAGTTTATAAGTAATGTGGGTTAAAGTGCAGCTTATGAATATTTGCAGGGAGTTCAAATTGTGATAATTAAATTCAGGAAAGTTGAGCATGCGTAAATTGAGGAATGTAATTTTAAAATTACAAGGTAGTGGGGAGTAAAGTAAAATTTTAAAAGTATTGAGAAATCTTAGTTAATTAAATAAAGGGATAAGCAAAACATGTGGGGGCTTTAATGTAATTATGCTAACTCTTGCATAAAAAAGACACTCGACTGTGTCTTGCTTCTGCATCCATGTGTTTGAGAAAAATTTATAAAGGGGAAAATAGTCTCAGGCGGTGGAAGAGAGAAAGGGAAGAAAAGCAAAGTAAGGAAATAAGAAAAGAAAATAGAAAAGCTTAAGGGTTTTGGAGAGAAGAGTTCATCGGAGTTTGCATGTGTTTTTTGAGTGAGAGAAACCTTCTTCTTTGAGAGTTGTGTGATATTTGATTGAGCAAAGAAGTGAATTGGAATTGTTTTGAAGAATTGAAGAGGATTCAAAGCCTTTGGGTGGAATTCAAAGGAAAACCGAAATATGTCCTTGCAACGGAGGTAATCAAAATATGTCATTGAGGCTTGGGTAAGTGTTGGGTGGTATTAGATTTGAGTTTGGGAAAAAGAAGATGAAGTTTGAACCAAATTTTAAAATTTAGAACAGGTTTCAACCGGTTGAATAGAGTACTGGTTGCACATCAACTGGTTGAAGGATGTGTTGAACCGATTGAACATATTATTGGAAGGGTTTCAACCGGTTGAAGGGTAATAACGAATCGATCCATCAGATTAAATTTTGACAAATTTGTTGTGATGTTCTAAGCTCTTATGCAATTGATCTAAGACATTGCTAAGGTATTCAATGAACCTTAAATGATTTCGTTATGAGTTTTATGGGTTGCATAATGATGAGGAATTTTGTTAACATGTGTGTGGGTAAACATACATACATGCATGATGGAATTAAATGGAAGTGCATGACATTTGTATGCGAATACTATTCCTTGTGGTTGATAATGACCAAGGTATATTTATATGATGTTACTACATGCTTATGATGTTATGGCCTTAAAGGCAAGTGTAAGTGACCAATAATGGCATGAATACACATTTGTGGTAGGAATATAGCCTTAAAATGGTGCATAAGTAGCCGATAGTGACATGATTACGCCTTTATGGCAGTAATAAGGTCATAATGGCAAATAAGTAACCAATATTGGCATGATTTTTAGTGGCAAACTTGTATAAATGTTTATAGTGACTTTGATTATAATTGTTGCAAATGCTTAGTTGATGACATATGATGTATGCTGATGTGTGGTTATAATTGTTCTATTTAGTCCCTTGTTAATTGAGCATTTATTAAGTGATGTCGTGTCGGGTATGCTTTTGCTATTATCAATTTATTGAAACTATTCATTCACTGATCATGTTCTCNGTAACTATGTTAGAAAGTTATGTCGATCGTCATCATCTTGACGCTCCTCAATCTCCTCAAATGGCTTTCTATGGGCAACGTTCTTCCCCTCAATCCCACAATCCCACTGGCAATTCCAACAAGTTTAAACGACATGGTGGACCTCCGGCAACATTTAACTCCAAAGGAAGAGGATTTTCTCAAGGCCAGAATTCTGCCCCAAAGCAGTCTTCTCCTTCTTCTCATAAACAGCCGGCTTATGCCAATAAGGCCGAAACCCCCATCTGTCAGATTTGCAACAAGCAAAATCATACAGCACTTAAGTGCTTTAACCGATTCAACCATTCCTTTTCTGCAGACAATATTCCACAAGCACTTGCGGCTGTAAACCTTGCTGATACTCAGCATTCTGCTTGGTTTCCGGACACAGGCGCCACAGATCACATCACAAGCAATCCAGGTAATCTCCATTCTTTGCTCCCTTATTGCGGCTCTGATGGTGTCATGGTTGGAAATGGACATACTTTGCCGATCACTCATACTGGTCAAGCCACAATTGGTGTTGGTACTACATGTCTTAAATTGAATAATGTGCAACTGGTCCCAGATATAAAAAAAGATTTGCTTTCTGTTGGTAAGCTTGCCACTGAATTTCCTCTCACTTTTATGTTTGATGGGCATGGTTTTATGATCAAGGACTTGACAACCAACAAGATAGTGGCGGAAGGGAGTAAGCACAGTGGATTGTATGCCTTGGACGAAGCTCCAGCTGCCTTCTTATCTCATCGGTTTCTGACAAGTTGATAATGATTGTTTGCATCATCGCTTAGGGTATCCACATCAACGTGTCATCGACCACTTGCACTCTAGAGCATTTATTTATTTTAACTCAAAAAATAAGTCCTCTACAGTATGTACTAGCTGCCAAATGGGCAAGTCATGTTGTTTACCATTTTTACCGGTTGATCGTCAAATAAATTCACCATTTCATAAAATTTATTATGATTTGTGGGGACCTGCTCCAGTCAAATCTAGAGAACAATTCTGATTCTACATTATTTTTGTTGATGAATTCACCAATTTTACATGGTTTTTCCTATGCGGTACAAGTCTGATTTGCTTGCATGTTTGATCAATTTTACAAGTTTGTCACATGTCAGTTTGATGCTAAAATTCGGGTGTTTCAAAGTGACGAGGGTGGTGAATTTGCTACTACTCCTTTCAAACAATACTTGGCAAATAAGGGTATTCATCATCAATCGGCCTGTCCCAAAACCCCCGACCAAAATGGGAAAGCAGAACGAAAACATCGCAATATCACAAAATTGGGACTTACTGTGATGTTTCATGCTCATCTTCCACAATGGTTTTGGGTTGATTGTTTCTCTACGGCTGTTTTTTTGATCAATCGATTACCATCTTATCGTCTTGGAATGGATTCTCCGTTTCTTCGCCTCTATGGAAAGCCTCTGGATTATTCTACACTTTGTGTATTAGGATCCAAGTGTTTTCCCTATCTTGGAGACTATCGAGCAAACAAATTACAGCCCAAATCCTTTCCTTGTGTATTTATTGGCTACAGTATCAAGCATAAAGGATACAAATGCTTTTATCCACCCACGGGCCGTGTATATATCTCTTGCCATGTTGTTTTTGATGAAAAGGTTCTACCTTTTTTGGAGCCCACTCGCTTATATGACACAGGGTCTTTTGATGGTGATCTTTGCGAATTTTCGGATTGGGAAATGCCTTCCAGTAGTGGTGCCATCCCAGGCCCATCTACCTTTGCAGCCCCTATGCCACCTGGATCAAAGTCTGATGATTTTTCTGGATCAAAGTCCCCCGTACTCTCTGGACAGCCCACTGCTTCTGTTTTTTGCCAAGATTCCACAAATGCATTGGTTTCACCATGCTCTTCTGTGGCATCCCCACAGTGTACTTTGCCACTGTCTAACAGTTCCCAAGCTGCAGCACCTGACCCCAATTCATTGCCTACTGTATCTAACATGCATTCTGCTACCTTACCACTACCTCCACCACATCCCATGATCACACGCTCTTAGCTGGGCATCCACAAACCAAATCCTAAATACCTAAATCTTCATATATCTCATCCTTATGGTGACATTCCTGCTGAATCGTGTTCTGTCAAGGCTGCCAAACAACACCCTGGTTGGGTAGCTGCCATGGATGAGGAGTTGGCTGCGTTAGCTGCAAACCAAACTTGGGTTTTAGTTCCCTTTCATCCCAACATGAATGTTGTTGATTGCAAATGGGTTTATAAGACTAAGCTCAAGTCGGATGGTTCTCTAGACAGACTAAAAGCTCGCCTCGTGGCAAAGGGGTTTAATCAAGTCGATGGGATCAATTTTTCTGAGACATTTTCTCCAATCATTAAACCTGCAAGCATTCACCTTGTTTTGACTGTTGCCATGGTTAAAGGATGGGAAATTTGTCAGTTGAGTGTCAAAAATGCGTTCCTTCATGGTTCACTATCCAAACCAGTATACATGGCCCAACCTCCTGGTTATGTTGATTCGGCTTATCCCACTCATGTTTGTCAACTCAATCGCGCATTGTATGGTCTCAAACAAGCTCCCTGTGCTTGGTTTGACCGACTTAGTGAGTTTCTTCTAACAATTGGATTTTATTGTAGTACAGCTGATCCTAGCTTATTTATCTGTTGTTCACATCATGGTATTCTTGTATTGCTTCTTTATGTTGGTGATATGATAATCACTGGTGATAACCCTTCTCGGATCCACTGGCTCATTTCCACTTTGGCACGCGAGTTCTCAATCAAAGATTTAGGGTTCCTTCATCATTTTCTTGGAATTGAGGTTCAATGGTTTGCAAAAGGCCTTTTTCTCTCTCAGACACGCTATGCTCTTGATCTTTTAGATCGTGCATCTATGGGAGCCTATAAACCCATTTCCACTCCGATGCCTGCCAAAAGACGCATGCTTTCCTCGGGTAATGAGCCATATCCCGATCCTACTACCTATCGCCGTATTGTTGGAGGATTACAGTACCTTATTTTTACTCGTCCAGATATTTCTTATAGTGTCAATTTCGTCTGTCAATTCATGTATTCTCCTACAATGGCTCACTTTCAACTCGTCAATCGCATTCTACGTTATGTTCATGGTACTGCTCACTTTGGCTTACGTATTTTGGCATCTAGCACTCTAGACCTATATGCTTACTCAGATGCTGATTGGGCAAGTTGCCCTAGCAGTCGTCGATCGACAACTGGGTTTTGTACATTTCTAGGTGGCAATTGTATTCTTGGAGTGCTAAGAAACAATCCACGGTTGCTCGCTCTAGTACTGAGGCGGAATACCGTGCTATGGCCTCCACAGCGGCCGAACTCACTTGGCTATCTTTTTTCTTGTGTGATCTCAATATTCCCCTATCCACAACTCCTATATTGCATTGTGATAACATTAGTGCTTTACACATGACAATTAACCCAGTTTTTCATGGACGATCTAAACATATTGAGTTAGACTATCATTTTGTTCGAGAACGGGTGGCACTTGGTTCTCTGGAAACTCACTTTATTCCATCCGCATCCCAACTTGCTGATATCTTCACCAAGCCCTTATCCAAAGCTTCGTTGATCCAATTGAGAAACAAACTCGGCTTTTGTCATTATCCTCATCCGAGTTTGCGGGGGAGTGATAACGTTCATGGATCAAAGTTTGATGATAGAGCCACAAATACTTCAAATACTCTAGTAGATAGTTTATAGGCATTATCTTAATTTTCTATTTATCTTATACTTACCCATTTTATTGGGTCACATTCACTTTATAATCTTTTTATATAAACTGAATATAAACTCCTCTTATCTCATTGTGAGATAGAGTTCTCAAAACTCTTTAGGCTTGTGATTTAGAATTACAACGCTCCAGTTAAGACTATGGTCCTATCCTAGTGGGTGAATACCTCACTGAACGAGGAAATGCCAATTATGATTTCAAGGTATATGCAAACAATCGTTATATGCGATTAAATTTATTATCTATGTATACTTGTAATTTCCCCTCAAAAAACTTGTAGAAAAAAGAAAAGTAGGAGAAAAAATAATAATAATGTAGAAAACCATGCCGCCAGAAGTGGAGACTAATTAATTTAATTATAAATCATTGACAAAATTTCAAATTGGAAGAGGATTCAAATCCATTGAAGCATGTCTACGGAAAGATATCTTGGTCAAATGGCTTGGTTCTCTCTCTCTCTCTCCCTCCCCTATATCAAGGTTCTAACCACTCCTTTTTGTCTCCTATATCATGGTTATAACCAGTCTTTTTTGTCCATTTACTCTTTTCACGTACAACCACTAAAACTTTCACTTTATTTATAAGTGCTCCAGTCCCAAAGTTTCGTCAATAAAAACTGAAGAGCATGATCAAGTAAATTTTTTTTTTTTTTTAGATGAAGAGATGCACAAAATCAACACACAAGAAATCCAATTAACACGAGTTAAGTGCAACTAAATAGAGATAAGGAGGATCTCTGAAACTCACCAAACCACAACATCCAGACAATTGCTGACTGAATAAAGGTCCAATGGCCTACGCTCAATTTGGGATGAAATTTTTTGGTTGAAGACATGAACAGAATCAACACACAAGAAACTAAGAAATTGGACCACTAAGAAAAAAATTAAAAGGGAAAATTATACTTCAGTACCCTTAAGTATGATTGTTTTTACTTTGTCCCCTCAACTATCATATTTTTTACATTGCACCATCAACTATGTGACTAGTTTCATATTGCCTCAATTATTAACGTTCGTTACATATTTAATGGAAAGTTATTTCATTCTTTCCTCTGAACTATGTACTTTTTTTTGCTTTGTCCCGATAGATTAGTAATTTTTGTAGAAAAAAGTAGCGGACGTTTGCAATTATAGCAATGTGAAATAATCAAATAATTGAGAGACAATGTAAAAAATTCAATCATTGATGGGACAAGAATGAGAAAAGGTCATAGTTAACGGGTCTAAGTATAATTCATCCAAATTAAAAACTTTAGAGACAAAATAAACACAAGTGAAAGATTAGGCGCCAAAACAACACAAAACAAAACACATGGTTTATGATTATATACGTGTATTGTGTCCTATTGTTTATGAAGTTGTCTATAGATCAAAAAACAATTATGAATCGTACCGATATTTATTATATTTGTAGGTATTTTTATCATTGTTGTAGTACCAAAAAAAAATTATAAAAGTAATTAACACAACAGTAGTAAAAACACCCACAAATAAAAGAATGTCTTGTGGATCGCTCATAGGGATCAAATTCGATCTTCAACCCTAGCATAAGAAAACAAAACACAAAAATTATTCCTTCTTGTGTGTGACCCGACCGTTTCTTTGACACTTTTTCATGTGGATACAACGATTATTCCAACTTTTCGATAAATCATTCTAGAGGGGCGCAACTAGATGGAAAATTTCTTGTCCACCAACTACGAAGTTAACAACAAATTTAACAACTACTGCGATTTTACAACTCATTAGTTAGTTAAATTATGGGTGGTAATTTCTAACATAATATAAAAATACGATTCAAAATTAACATAAAATTAGCCAATTAGGGTCAACTATTTCTTGACATGAATCTGTATATAATACGACTCGTTAATACAAATAATAAATGGATTGAGTTAGGGTCAAACACGAACAATGAGAAATTAACACGAATAACACATTTACGTAGTATAAAAAGAATACAATGTCAAATTTTTATTATATTTTATCTAGTGAGCTTAATTTTGTGCAAAAAGAGATATTTTTACTTATTATTATTATAATATTTATTACATTAATTTTTAGTTTATAGAAAAAGTATGAGCATAGATTTTATTAAGTAATAATAAAATTTTAGATACAAAATTGAGTATTAAATTTTTATTTACGGATTATATAGGTCGACACGAATATGACATAAAAATAAATAGGTCGATACGATTTGACACGACATAATTAGTTAAACGGATTGAGTTAAGATTGACAAATACTCGACACAAATCTGAAATGATACGACATGATTATTACCCGTTGTTAATATACATCTATTAAATTTGAAAGTAAATATCATTGTTTAGTATTTAAACTAAATCTCCTTTTTTAAAATGGTCTTTGAACTTTCTTTTGTTTTTTGATTTGACGTTTATAGGCTTTTAATTGTCATAAAAGTTAAGTAATAAATTACCCACAAAAATTATAAATTTTTTTTTTATAAAATGACTCACAAAAATTTTAAAAATACCATTAATATAATAAAATTTAGAGGTATGATAATTATTATTGATGATGCACAAATTGGTCTTGTACAAGATCAACAGTCGAGTATGTGATGAGGTGTAATTAATGGACAATACATAAAGTAATCAATGGCAAAACAATAAATATGAGCAAACACACAGATATATAGTGGTTCAATTCGGGTGACCTACTCTACTCTTGAAAAATGGAAGCGATGGTCGGAGAGGTCTTTATTGATAAATAAAATAACTGGGAGAGTGCTTCGAGAGAGTTACACTAGTTAGGAGAGGGAAACTATGTGTGTAGGGAAGTGCAGAGAGGCAAAACTCAATGTGTAGAGATGTGTGTTAGAAAAGATGTGTAGAGATCTCCCTCTCCATGTGGAGAGAGTTTAAAATATATGTGTATGGTGAGGCGTTGAGATAAGGCGGTAACGTGAGTGTGAGGGCACTACTTCCTTGCGAATGGTAGTTACAATAAGTAAGTACAATTAAGGTAGGATTGATCTTCATGAGTATGTATCCCGATAATTTCTCTCTCATGTGCTCTTATCTTTCTGGGGTCCTTGGATCTTGGACTAAGTCGAATTGATAAAGTGGACTTGCGCTGCCTTTTAATTAACTTGGACTTGCTTGATTTATTAGGTCTGAACTACTTCCTTGCGAAGGATAGTTACAATAAGTAAGTACAATTAAGGTAGGATTGATCTTTATGAGTATGTATCCCGATAATTTCTCTCTCATGTGCTCTTATCTTTCTGGGGTCCTTGGATCTTGGACTAAGTCGAATTGATAAAGTGGACTTGCGCTGCCTTTTAATTAACTTGGACTTGCTTGATTTATTAGGTCTGACCCAATTAGATGTGGGCTCATCAATTATTATTATTATTATTATTTTTCTAATAAAAAAAAAAAAGCAATTGTCGCAATCTATACAGAAAGCACGCCCTTGTCCCTTCCTTTGTGTGTCATGCGGTGTTTTTAAATAATGAAAATTGTAGTGTTTTAAAATTCGGTTAATTTATATCATAGTCTAGAAGAATTGTATATACTCAAGTTTGTATTGTGTATAACTCGTGTATAGATGGATACGTCTTATGTTTTAACTGGATACATTCCAACCCATTCATTTGTTGGATCCATCTTTTTCATCGCTCGAATCTATTAAAATTAGACCTACATCAACTAATTTTGTATGAATTTCGTATTGAATTCTTGACGGGAAATGTATTGTCATCTCTTGTCGATGTTCTATTTAATTTTTCTCTAACTTCATGTGTGGTAAAAGCAATTCAATAATACTAATTGAATCTAATTTGCTAACATAATTAAACAAAACTATTAGATAGGATCAATGAGTCTTTAGTCTAAAGATATCATTTGTCTTATGAAGGTTTTGTTTTTTTGAAGTCAAAAGTTTAAGTCCCTCAGGTGATAAAATCATGGTTGATTGATAAAATAAACCTTAGTTGTTTGGACAAACCACATCCAACCAACCAAGTGTATGGTGTTAGTTCGAATCTCTACCGAAACGCAAGTTTTGATTTAACTGATATATGAATTGAAAGATCGATTCATACATCCTGAATTTGTCCTATATTTAATTTGGGCTCATGAGCATCAGTGATATAAGTACGTCTCTACTCGTCAGAGACAGGTTAGATATTTTTTTCGTTATCCGAAAAAAATCATTGAATTGGGTATGAGTTTAAACAAATACTCGAGTTCATTATCAATTCAATGATTATGAATAATTAAATTAAAAACATTAGGTCCAAATAACATTACCCAAAACAATTATATAATTTCAATGTATAATTTCATGGAGAACCCCGTCGGTTCCACTGTGAATTAATTGACTAGCTTTGGTGTGGGAGATACGGTCATGTGGCTTGCTCTTCAAAGGCATGAAGCAGGCTCATCTTGTATTGTTTGGATACATGCTCAATTCCAATTTGGTGGCTGCCAAAATGTGGGTTTTTTAGTGACCCTATTTCAAAGTGTATGACCACGTGCAATGCTTAATATTTGAATTTGAAATGCATGTTAAAATCGTGCGTGTCTAAGACAAAGTGCGTAATAATTAATAATATTAGAATCGTTGATTCTAGTAATATGAAAACCACGTAATTTGAACTTCTTTTATTCTCTCTCGTCCAATGGGGTGGTATATCAGGACGGTAACAAGTAAGGTGAAAGTCATCTTTATCACCTAGGTCGGGGCGGCTTCTCAATTAAAATATTGCCCCTAGTCTTAGTTCACTTTAGGCAGTGGGTGGAGTATTTTATGAGTTTGAGTTTTGGACCTTCGATGTATAATAAATACTACAAGAATTAGGGTATTTGGAGACAATTTTTTTGCGGTGGTTGTGTTCACTGTCACAAAAAATATGCTCTAGGGAAAAAAAAAAGTTTTTTATGGTGATAGTACTACTATAAAAAGTTTATTTGTTGTAGCAAATAGTGTTTGAGATAGGTTATTGTCGCCACAAAAACCCATCCGTAATGCTCCATGTTTTTTTTTTCTACAAAAACCTTTTTTATTTCTTCAAAACATGTTTTGTTTTCTTCAAAACAGAAAACCCCAATGTTTGAATATTAAATTGAAGAACAGTTGGTGTTAATTTGAAAATATTTAATCTTAAATTGTTGATCAAATACTAATTGGTGAGTTTGAAAGCTAATTTGATGAATATCTGTGATTAGGACAAGTATTGGAGTTTTAATTTTGGTTTTGCCACCAAGAAATTCTTCATCATAAAAAAACTGAAACGAGTAGGAGATTTTGACGCATTGAATCATATCTATGGAAACTTCTTCTGACTAGTGGCTTGGTGTGGTTCCATTCTTGTCTGTTTTCTATGTTCTCTCCTTTTTCGTTTCCTAGAACTCGGGAGTCCACAAAAATTTAAAAATTATTCTTTTAAAATATTGATCGAAACTCGTGAATAGTATCTTTGTCTATGGAAACTTCTCCTGACTAGTGGATTGGTGTGGTTTACTTCTTGTCTATTTATTTTCTATGTTCTCACCTTTTGGTTTCAAGATTCTAGAACTCGATAGCCAACAAATATTGCCTAATAAGAAAACCGCCAGCTCTTCTTGTCTTTTTGCTTTTAATTTTTTGTGTGGCTTTTTTGGGTACTTTTAATCAAGGATTAACACATTGTTTCGGTATATTATTTCAGTCACTTAGAAAAGAAAAATATTTCAATCTATTTCAAAAACAAAATGAAAAAAAAATATTTTAGAAAACATTGGTCAAAATATACCGAAAGGGCTCATAGACATCAATAGTCGAGTATTTACACAAATGGAGGATAAGGATTGGCCTAATGATCACCACAATTTGCAGTTAAACCGTTAGGTCACAACAACCAACGACTAAGAAATAGTGAACAAATTTATCTCATAAATGAACGATAAAAATTGACATAAAACCTATTTCATGATTATTCAACGACTATTGCATGGGAAAATTATATTTTCACTCTGTCAACTATAACGCGATCTCACTTTACCCCTCAATTGTTAACTTCCTCATGTTACCCTCTCAACTATTTGAATATGTTTTACATTGGATCAATACCAATCATCTGTCATATTTTGGATACAAAATGTCAAAATACATAGTATAATATAGACTTTCAATGTCTACAATTTGTGCAATGTAATGTAAGTTGATAGTTATATTTGACAGTACAAAGTTAAAAAAAGTAATAGTTGGGGGCAATGTGAAATCAATAATCTATTTTGAAGTGCTAAGAAACATAATAAAAAAAGAGGCCGTGTGAAAAATGACATAAGCCAGAGTTGGCTGTGGGTCTTAAGTGGCATACGGATCCAGTGGTGCTGACGGTGTTGTTGGTGAATGAGGTTACTGGGTGGCAAGTGAAACAAGGTGAGGATTGGATTGATGTGGAGCCTGTCCCTGGTGGGCTCATTGTCAACATTGGTGATATGCTTCAAGTAAGTCACTCAATCACATGAACGAAGTGGTTGTGCCTCAGAAGGTAGGACAACCATTATTAATCTGTGTACATGGAAAAAAAAAAACTACATAACATCTACAGTCAACAACAAAATTCGATACAACATTACTTCGGTACTGTAGTGCTCTCCTATTCTCATAATTACTCAACTCTCTTTTGCACATGATGTCCAATGACAAATACAAAAGTGTGGAGCATCGAGTGTTAGCCAACCCCCATCGTGAGCCACGTGTCTCAGTTCCAGTTTTCTTCACTTCAAGCAAGACAGAGGACTCGTATGAACCATTGCCAGAACTGGTGTCCTCGAAAAAGCCAGCTATTTATCAGAAATTCACAATCTTAGACTTCATGAGCAAATACTACTCAGAGGAGTTGCAGGGCAAGTCTGTGACGAATACCTACAAACTCTCGAACATATAAGTTCTAGTATTTGACATATAAGGAAGGAAATCATATATGATTTGCTTAAAATATTACAACAAAAGATTTCCTTAATATATATTTTATTGTAATGTTTAAAAGAAACAATAAATAAAACAATGGGAAAATGACACTTTTCCCTCATTAACTATGGACTCGATTGTACTTTGTCTCTTGAATTATTAAATTTTTTATATTGTCTCCTCAATTACTTAAATTATTTCACATTACCCCAAATAAGAACATTCACTATTTTTTTGGGAGAAAATTGCTAGCATGTTAGGGCAAAGTGAAAAAAAATCACACAATTTAGGTGACAAAATTAAATAATTTTTTGTCAAATTTGTATCGGATGTTAATAATTGGGGAGATGTAAGACTGATCACATAGTTGAAGCTGTAATGTGAAAAAATGATGGTTGAGGGGTATGTAAAGTTAAGTCATAGCTGAGGGGGTAAAAGTATAATTTATCCTACAGGAAAACAAAATGCTATGTAAAAAATAATGGGATTAAAAAATTCCGAAATACTACTTTTGGATACCGTTACTCCACTTTTCATCCAATAAAAATGCGCCACATGTAATTTTTTTGTTTTTGTTTTTGTTTTTGTTATTGTTATTTTTATTACTTTGTGATTTATTCAATAAATTGTTAAAGACCATCCAAATAAAAATTAATTATCCGGACAAATTTTTGGCACGGTACAACCATTGTTAACATTTCACATGATTGTCATCTTTTTATTTTTAATTGAACTTTTTATGACTTTTTTGGACTAGAAACCTTCATATGCATTGACTTGGAGAGTCAATAGTTCTAATCTTTTAAAGGGAACAAAGTGAAGAATTAAGTATTTCGAAGATATAAAACGCAATTCATGGAAACTCCAATAGCCGGCATGCTACCAAGAAAACAATGTTTCAAATTTTAGTGAAAGATAAAGATAGGGAGGCTCAATAAAATTTGGGGCTCTAAACAAAAAATTTTAATAGGGCCCTTACAAAATGACTGTTTAATTATTAAATCTTCTCATGAAGTTATCGTGGTTTTTTATCAACAAATTTATCAAGGATTTTTTCTAATATTTAATTAGTTCATCCATTTTTCTCTTTTTTTTTTTTTTTTTTATCGTTTCTCACATCCCGGTTCATCTTTACTAGTTAATAAATTCATGATTAATAATTCTTGTTAACAAAATAAATCTCAGCACAAAAAATGACTACTAAAATTCCAAAATCAATTATATTACAACGCTCCATAAAAATAGAACAGTAGCATGTGATGTGTTCATCTCTCAAATCAAATCAGACTGATAAAAACAAAAAAATAAAAATAAAAAATTTACTAATTGAGAAATTCAATGCTTGTACAAGTAAGAACTAAAAAAATTTGTGAAGTGAATTGTATGAGTTAATGGAGAGAAATGAGACATTTGTGCCGCTGTGTTCCTTTTTATACTTGGTGAACTTCAATATTGGGTGTAATTGCTTTTGTCAGACAGTGGAATGGTGGGATTGCGCAAGCATCCCCAACTGTCTCCACAGTGGAATGGTGGGATTGCGCAAGCATCCCCAACTGTCTCCCCCTTGACAATGAGACACTCGGATTCACAGTAGAGGCTGAGGAGATAACGGCTTTAGAGGTGCCTCATCATTGTACAACCCAGATTAGGTACAACTGTATTTGTCGTCGATCCTCTTCAAAAAAATCTAAACCTAACCCTTATCTGCCTACCCCTCAGAGGATATTGACTAAAATAACCTCAAATCATCTGGCCCTAAAATCATGCATAACAATATAAAATTTAAAACTGTTAATCAAATTGAGTTATTCGAACCTGATTTGAATTTAGTTCGTTCAGGTTCAGTTTATTTTTTAAACGAGTTAAAGCTTGAATAAATTTTTAGGTTCGCTTAAAAAATAAGCTCTACAAGTTCGACTCAAACTCGACTCATTTATGTGCAAATATCCGGGCTCAGCTCATACTCGACTTATTTTTGGCTTGTTCAGGCTTGCTCATTTTCTAAACGAGCCAATCTTGAATGAGTTAAAAACTTGTTTTTCAAATTCGACCTAAACTCAGTTCGGACTCGTTCGACTAACAGCCTAATTGAAGCCATAAATATGACCCAAAGACGTCCCTCTAAAAATACATACTAGCCCAACCCAATCCCAGCAATTAAGCCTAGACCCCAGAATGGCCCCACAACAAACAAATGGAGAGACTTTGTGACAGATGGATGAGACTTCATGAAAAACCTCACCCGTGGCCACTGAAATTGGTCGGCCTCTTCGACCTAGTCCCAACAAACTTGTAGAAACAAATGGTGTCTCGCTATGGATTTTGATTTGAGACAAGATTAATTACGTAATTTTATAGTCCATTGTATGTGTATGTTTTGGGAAAAGTGATTCATGATTTGTTAATGTATGTCATTTTTTTGTAACATATGGATGATGGATATTGTGTATTGTGGTTAGTTTGGTAGTTGGTACTTGTTGTTAGTTGTGTTGGTTGAAAATAGGATATATGTATTAGTTGTGTTCGTTGTTGGATACATTGGAGTCTTTGGTGAATGGTATAAGTTGTGTTTATGGGAAGTTGTGTTCTTATGTTGTTATTGTGGTATTATGGTTAGTTTGGTATTTCTTACTAGTTGTGTTGGCTGAAAATAGGGTAAATTTATTTGTTGTGTTGGGGGTTGGTTGAAAATAACGTAAATTTTTGAGTTCTATTGGTTGAAAACAGGGTTAATTTATTAGTTATTTTGGTTTTTGATTGGAAAATAGTGATAGGAATCATTGGTGTTTTTTATTGATTGAAAAAAGGTGCCAAATTTTCTTGGAAACTGTTGTTTAAAATCTATGAAGCACAGATACGGATACGAGATACGGGTATGATACGATACTTGATACGGTGATACAATAAAATCTAAAAAAGAAGGATACGAGTACGATCAAGATACGACTATAATAAAATATATTTAATATTTTTATTATTTTTAATCAGCATAATACTTATATATTTTGGTAGTTCTTTAACACAGTAAGAAAAATTTGTAATTCTTTTTAGTTTGAATAAAATATATATTGCATCACTATGGTATATTTACAAAGTGAAGTGATTAATTAAAGGAATCAACGCTAACATTACTTAGTCAGTTTATTTAGAAGTGAATTTTGCTAAAACTATAATGTAATAGATTCATTTTATGCTCTTTTAATATGTAATCGTAGATAATACTTAAAAGAATACTCCTGTGCCTTTGAAGTAGTATGAATTTTTGTAAATGTATTGTATGGTATGTGAATTCGAAATGAAATGTTAAAAATTCAACTCAAAAATTATATATATTATTTGAACACAAAAGTATCCGTAAAGTATGCTAATATTTAATTATTATCGGATACGTAAGAGGTGTATCCGATACGTATCTTTGAGTATCTAACGAGTATCGTATTCGATACGGATACGCCGACCCCAACAAAGTATCCGTGCTTCATAGTTTAAAATAGGTTATTTATAAAAAAAAAATTACTTTTTTGTGACGAAAATTGTTTAGTGGGAAAATGTTGAACATAAATTATATTTTACGACAATTTAAGTTTACGTCGCGAAAGATATTTATTTGCGACATTTTTTCTTGCATTGCGAATAGGGATGGGTAACTTTTTTTGTTAGTTTGACGCTTGAATTTTTTATCACGAATTTTAGTTAATTGCTACGTTTCAATTGCATTGCCAATATATTTATACTCTGATTAATCCAATCTTATTTGTGACAATTTATTTATGTCGCAAAAAATCAATTAAATTATTTAATATTATATTTTTTTTCCAGTGACATCAAAATATAATCTTAACGACATTTTTTTATTTATTTTGAGTGATGTTTATTTTATTTTACGTCACAGAAAGTATGTTTTCGTGACAAGCAGAAAAAATAATTTGCGACTTTTTTTTTTTTTTTTTGATTTTTTGCGATGAAAAAGCGTCACAAAAAATGAATTTTCTTGTAGTGGTCCCTGACCCGTGACATAGGAGAACCCACCACAATATCTATCAACCCTAACTTACTTCAAGAGTACCCTAACATAATCCACAACCACATTTCAAACAAGCTTTTACCCCAACCCAAGGGGTTTTGAAAAAAAATTTCCAAAAAAATGGTTGGTTTGAAAGTATTTTCCAAACTTATGTTTTTTTAAAAACGTCAGTTAGTCGGACATTTTTAGGCCAAAAGACGTTAGTTGGTCTGACATTTTTAGCCTAAAAACGTCAAACCAAATAACATTTTTGGCTTGAAGAGTGACCTTCTAGAACCCTTAAAAATATTAGTCTAATTGACGTTTTAATTAAAAACGTTAGTTGTACTGACGTTTTTAAGTTAAATCTGAGCATCATTTTTTTCCCTCCTCTTATTTCCTTTCTCTTATTTTTCCTTCTTCCCCCATCTGAGCCCTAACGTTTTCGGGCGAGAGAAATAGAAATCAGCCTCACCATCTACACCCCCCATAACAGACATTCAATCCACCTTAATCAACAGCCCAAATCAACAAAAGTTACTCCTTCATCAGCACCATCTGAAACCCTTAGCCAACTGCCACTATCGGTCACCCCCAATTCCAAGCACCACCACCACTGCAACACCACCTAGCACCACCCACCATCGAAGCCCCAAACCCCATCACCACCCAGCACCACCCACCATCTGAAAGGCCCAACCCTAGCACCACTATCACCACCACCAGTTTCAGCTGCAACCAATGTGTTGCATAAATCATCACCACCACCCCCACCCTCGAAAATCCCCAAAATCCCCTAATCTCCACAAACCCGCAACACCACCCACCACAGACACTCCACTGTTCCTCCATTAATAAGTTCAAAATTAATAGTTGAGAAATTAAATTAAAACAATTGATAATTCAGAGACCATTTTAAAATAAAAAACAAAGTTTAATGACTAATTCTAATATATTTTCTGAATTTAATAAATTGCAGTACTTATTAGATCTATAAAAAACCATAATAATTGTCAAACGTGGCCCTCTTTTCTCTTACGCATATGCTCACGATTGTGCAACTCAATTGTCAGCAACTGTCCAGTCTATACAGAAAGCGAGCCATTATCCCTTCCTTTGTGTCATGCTGTGTTTTTAAATAATGAAAATCGTAACGTTTAAAATTTTGGTTAGTTTATATCATACTCTAGAAGAATCGTAAATACTCAAGTTTGTATTGTGTATAAATCGTGTATAGTTGGACATGCCTTATGTTTTAACTAGATACATTCCAATCCATTCATTTGTTGGATCCATCTTTTTATCACACAAATCTATTAAGATTAGACCTACATTGACTAATTTTGTATCAATTTCGTCTTGATTTCCTTGCGGATGGTGTATTTTCATCCCTTGTCGACGTACTATTTAGTTTTTCTCTAACTTTATGTTTGGTAAAAGCAATTCAATAATACTAGTTGAATCTAATTTGTTGACATAATTCATCAACATCATTAGATAAAATCAACGAGTCTTTGGTCTAATGATACCCCTTCCCTTGTGAATGATTTGTCTTCTTGAAATTAAGAGTTGAAGTATCTTGGGCGATAAAATTATGGTTGATTGATAGAACAAACTTTAATTGTTTGGACAAACCTTATTTAAGTTTCTGTCACGGGTTTGAATCCCCAGTGAAATGCAGGTTCTGATTTAACTAGTATATGGATTGAGAGACCGATTCATACCCCTGAAATTTGTACTATATTCTATTCAAACTCACGAGCATGAGCGACATAAGTGCGCTTCTACTCGTTAGGGACAAACCAGATATTTTTTTCATTATCAAAAAAAAATCATTGAATTAATTATGAGTCCAAACAAATACTGCAGTCCATTATCAACTCAATGATTATAAATAATTAAATTAACAAATTAAATCTAAATAACATTGCTCAAAATAATTATATAATTTCAATGTATAATTTCATGGAGAACCCCGTCGGTTCCACTTTGAATTAATTGACTAGCTTTGGCGTGGGAGGTACCGTCATGTGGCCTGCTCTTCAAAGGCATGAAGCAAGCTCATCTTGAATGTGTCACCTTTTAGTGACCCAATTTCAAAGTGCATGACGAAGTGCAATACTTAATATTGGAATTTGAAATGCATTTTAAAATCGTACGTGCTTAACACAAAGTTCGTAATAGTGAATAATATTAGAGTCATTGATTCTAGTAATATGGAGACCACATAATTGGGACTTCTTTTATAGTGCATAACGAAGTGTAATGCGCAATATTTCAATTTGAAATGCGTTTTGAAGTCGTGGGTTTCAAGAACAAAGTGCTTGATGTTGAATAATATTAGAGTCGTTGATTCTAGTAATACAAAAACCGCGTAATTTGAACTTATTTTATTCTCTCTAGTCCAATGGGGGTGGTATATTGGGACGTTAACAAGTAAGGTGAAAGGCATCTTACATATGAGTAACCCAAACATGATATTTGATATGGTATATAAATAAGGGAAGATAGAGTGATTGACTGATTATTTTTCCCCATCAAAATTAGTTATTCAAATTCATCTCATATTCTGTCCAAACAAAAAAATCCTAAAAATAAAAGCCTACGAGAAGTGAAAATTGGGCCACATTCATCAGTCCCACACCAATGAAACTTAGTCGTTGAAAGTCAATACCTACATGACGTGCCGCAATGGTGGTCGGTGAATGTTTTGAAAATATTGCAAGATTTTATTGACCTAGGTGCATTCCATTTTATGGTAACCTGCGGCAACCCTATTCGATGCACTGAACTTACAATTCTCCATATATATATATATATATATATAATTTCTTATTAAGAATTATAAGAAATTATTGAGTGATGCAAATAATTTTTTAAAAAATATAAAAAGAGTGACAGTTAATTAGTGAGATAGATGAAGTATTATATGAGACATATGGTAGATATGAATTCTACCATATGAGATAGATGAAGTATTATATGGTAGATTAGGGTCAGCTATTTCTCCATATGAATTCGTTTGTAATATGACCCGTTAACACAAATAATAAATGGATTATTTTAGTATCAAATACAAACAACACGAAATTGACACGATTAACACATTTAAGTGGTATTATAAGAATAAAATGTCAAAATTTTGCTATATTTTATCAAGTAGGGAGCTAATTCTTGTAAAAAAAAACATATTTTTACTAATTATTATTATTATATTTATTAAATTAATTTTTAGTTTTTAGAAAAAGTATGAGAATAGATTTTATTAAGTGATAATAAAATTTTAGACATAAAACTGAGTGTTAAATTTTTTATTCACAAGTTATATAGATCAACACGAATATGACACGAAAATAAATAAATCAGTACCACACAACACGATTAGTTAAACAGGTTTAGTTAGGGTCGACTAATACTCGATATAAACTAGAAATGACACGACATAATAATTAAATTTAAAGGTAAATATCATGGTTAGTAGTTAAACTAAACCTTTTGTTTTAAAGTGGTCAATTATTAATTGTCTCTCTCTTGCTTTCTTACGCATATGCTCACACGATTGTGCAACTCAATTGACAGCAACTGTCCAGTCTATATGGAAAGTATGCCTTTGTCCCTTCCTTTGTGTGTCATGCTGTGTTTTTAAATAATGAAAATTGTAGTGTTTTAAAATTTGGTTAATTTATATCATACTCTAGAAGAATTGTCTATACTTAAGTTTGTACTGTGTATAATTAGATACATCTTATGTTTTAACTGGATACATTCCAACCCATTCATTTGTTGGATCCATNTCTAAATAACATTGCTCAAAATAATTATATAATTTCAATGTATAATTTCATGGAGAACCCCGTCGGTTCCACTTTGAATTAATTGACTAGCTTTGGCGTGGTAGGTACCGTCATGTGGCCTGCTCTTCAAAGGCATGAAGCAAGCTCATCTTGAATGTGTCACCTTTTAGTGACCCAATTTCAAAGTGCATGACGAAGTGCAATACTTAATATTGGAATTTGAAATGCATTTTAAAATCGTACGTGCTTAACACAAAGTTCGTAATAGTGAATAATATTAGAGTCATTGATTCTAGTAATATGGAGACCACATAATTGGGACTTCTTTTATAGTGCATAACGAAGTGTAATGCGCAATATTTCAATTTGAAATGCGTTTTGAAGTCGTGGGTTTCAAGAACAAAGTGCTTGATGTTGAATAATATTAGAGTCGTTGATTCTAGTAATACAAAAACCGCGTAATTTGAACTTATTTTATTCTCTCTAGTCCAATGGGGGTGGTATATTGGGACGTTAACAAGTAAGGTGAAAGGCATCTTACATATGAGTAACCCAAACATGATATTTGATATGGTATATAAATAAGGGAAGATAGAGTGATTGACTGATTATTTTTCCCCATCAAAATTAGTTATTCAAATTCATCTCATATTCTGTCCAAACAAAAAAATCCTAAAAATAAAAGCCTACGAGAAGTGAAAATTGGGCCACATTCATCAGTCCCACACCAATGAAACTTAGTCGTTGAAAGTC
>CAUOFW020005946.1:1053328-1065254 GCA_963454935.2 Ilex paraguariensis
AATCCGTTTGTAATATGATCCGTTAACACAAATAATAAATAGATTGTGTTAGTATCCAATACGAATAATACGAAATTGACAAGATTAACACGTTTAAATGATATTATAAGAATAAAATGTCAAAGTTTTATTATATTTTATCAAGTAGGAAGCTAATTCTTGTACAAAAAAAACATATTTTTATTCATTATTATTATTATATTTATTAAGTTAATTTTTAGTTTATAGAAAAAGTATGAGCATAGATTTTATTAAGTGATAATAAAATTTTAAACACAAAACTGAGTGTTAAATTTTTTATTCACAGGTTATATGAATCAACATACATATGACACGAAAATAAATAGGTCGACACGATACGACACAACAAGACACAAATTTGAAATGACACAACATGATAATTAAAATTATGACACGACATGATAATTAAATTTAAAGGTAAATATCATAGTTAGTAATTAAACTAAACCTTTTGTTTTAAAATGGTCAATTATTAATTGTCTCTCTCTTTCTTTCTTACGCATATGCTCACGATTGTGCAACTCAATTTTCAGCAACTGTCCAGTCTATACAGAAAGCGCGCCTTTGTTCCTTCCTTTGTGTGTCATGCTGTGTTTTTAAATAATGAAAATTGTAGCGTTTTAAAATTTGGTTAATTTATATCATACTCTAGAAGAATTGTATATACTTAAGTTTGTATTGTGTATAACTTGTGATGTATAATTAGATGTGTCTTATATTTCAACTGGATACATTCCAACCCATTCATTTTTTGGATCCATTTTTTTATCGCATAAATCTATTAAGATTAGACCTACATCGACTAATTTTATATCAATTTCATGTTGATATCCTGGCAAGTATTTTATTTTCATCTATTGTCAACATACAATTTGATTTTTCTCTAACTTTATGTGTGATAAAAACAATTCAATAATGCTAGTTGAATCTAATTTGTTGACATAATTCATTAGATATTGATGATACTTCAAATAAGTTATAAGAGCGAGCTCAGGAAACGAGGTCAGGTTAGGAGGTTTGGTAGGATACAAGGAGCTCAGAAGTCCAGGGCCCCAGCTTCCCCTGGGGAGGTGATAGCGGAATTGACCAGGGAACAATTGAATAACCGCGAAGATTGGGTTCAAAGTATGAGACTCTCAACCAACTAAGATTCTCTCCTAAAATCAAGAAGAATCCCGCTAATGGCAGGCGAAGATCTCGGCTGAGATCCTACAGAATAGAAAATAGTTCTGTNAATCAAGAAGAATCCCGCTAATGGCAGGCGAAGATCTCGGCTGAGATCCTACAGAATAGAAAATAGTTCTGTAAATACTATGTTACGCCTCCATAGAAAGGGGGGAGAAAGAAAAAAAAACCTAATTTCAAGATATACGTAATTGTAATACATTTGAGTGATGAATAGAGGAGAGGGAGCAAGAGCCTCCATTGAAGAAGTCAACTAGCCGAGCTCCTGAGCCGGTAAACCACTATATTTTCGTTGTGTGCTCCCCTCAAATCTTTTCTTCATTTTGTTCCAACATCACACACGAGTCTTATAGCTCTAATCCACGCTCATCACACGTCACCTGCCCTTTTGCTCATCAACGTGGTCATACGCCATTAGATATGATCAACGAGCGTTTGATCTATTGATACCCTTTGCTTTGTGAAAATTTTATCTTCTTAAGGTCTAGAGTTGAAGTACCTTGGGCAATAAAATCATGGTTGATTGATAGGACGGACTTTAGTTGTTTGGCCGAACCGTATCTAAGTCTATATTGTGGGTTCAAATCTCCATTGAAGTGCAAGTTTTGATTTAACTGGTATATGAATTGAGATACTAATTCATACACCCGAGATTTGTCCTATATTCTATTCGGACTCACGAGCATAAGCGACATTAGTGCACTTTTAGTATTTTTTTTGTTATCCAAAAAAAATCATTAAATTGGTTTTGAGTCCAAACAAATACTGCAATTCATTATCAATTCAATGATTATGAATAATTAAATTAATAAATTAAGTCCGAATAACATTGCTCAAAATAATTATATAATTTCAATGTATAATTTCATGGAGAACCCCTTCGCTTCCACTGTGAATTACTTGACTAGCTTTGGCGTGGGAGATACCGTCATGTGGCTTGCTCTTCAAAGGCACGAAGCAAGCTCATATTGAATGTGTCACCTTTTAGTGACCCAATTTCAAAGTGCATGACGAAGTGCAATGATTAATATTTGAATTTGAAATGCGTTTTAAAGTCTTACGTGCTTAACACAAAGTGCGTAATAATAAATAGTATTAGAATCGTTGATTCTAGTAATATGGAGACCACATAATTGTAGCAACTTTAGTAATCTGCATGACGAATTGTAATGCTTAATATTTGAATTTGAAATGTGTCTTAAATTTTTTATATATGTTAGGTATGTCACCGCACACCACCACTGTTGTCGTCCCATCATCATCATTGTCAACCATTATCACTGTCGTCCACCACCATCCACCACCCACACCCATCACCACTACTGTTGTAACTCACATCTGCCACGACCATCATAGTCACCCAAAACCCACCATCATCATCACTGTTATCATCCACAGTTGTCACCACATATCACAATCATCATCGTCTTCCACAATTACCACTATCGCCCACCACCACCACCACCAACATCGTCACCGCCCACCACCACTGTCGTCATCCCATCACCACCATTACCAACCATCATTACAATCGTCCACCACCACCCACGCCCATCACCACCACCGTTGTCATCCACGGCTACCACTACCATTATCGTCATCCAAAATCCACCACCACCATTACCGTTATCACCCACAGTTGCCACCACCACCATGGTTGTCACCAACCACCATCACCACTACCGCCCACCAGCACCAATACCGCTCACCCCCATTACAATCGGTACTTAAATTTTTTTATCTTTCTTTTATGTTTGTGATTTGATTTTAAATGTGAATACAAATTTGTTTATTGTTGACCATTTTTTTTATTATTCCGTGCTTTTAGGCGTAGGAAATAACTAGTATATATATATTTGCCCCAATTTCTACCCTATCAATTGAGATATCATTAAGAATTATAAGAAATTATTGAGTGATGCAAATAACTTTTTAAAAAATAAAAAAAGAGTGACAGTTAATTAGTGGGATAGATGAAGTATTGTATGAGACATACGGTAGAATACGATTAAGAAGCGTAGTAGTGGCGGATTAAATGACAACGAGGGTGATGGTGTATTGCCCAGGCCATCATTAAGGGACACAGATTCAAATGGATTTCATTTTAGATGCATAATTTTCATTTACAGTGGGATTTATTTGCACAATCAACTTCATATCACTAGGGGAAGTATTCGTAAGTATTTTATAAGTGTGATTTTGGAACATCATTATATAGCGCGATTTTAAAATTATATTCCCTTACATAACGCGATTAATACTATTCAATGAGAGGTTCGGACTGAGACCAAATTATATCAGGGTCACTAATTATCGTGGTCAAGAATGGAACCAGGATTTCCTTATGAGAGGGGCTAAATAGTGGCATAACATAATATTTTTATTTAATGTGGGTCATTCAATAACATCGTTGTTTCCATTTTTTCACATGCATAAAATATATCAGAATCAATATTACAGGGTACGGTGTACTCATTATTTTAAACAAAATGAATAAAATTAATTTAAACTAAGTCAAATAAATAGATGTAAAAATAAATCAATTCATCAAATAATTAATTATAATTATTATCATCTAATTATTTGAATATAATTAGATTTCATCATACTTTTGACAAATGTGAAGAGAAAGTGTGCGGAGAGAGAACAAATATTTGAAATTCTTAGTCTAAATAGTTTTAAACTTTTCATGTAGTGCTTTAATATGTTACAATTTGTCCTCTTAACTATGACACTAATTTCACTTCAACAATACATGAAAAATATTAATTTTTATAGTTAATGGTGCAATATAGTCAAATAAAACATCAAGAGTATAAAATAAAATTATTATAATTTTAAGAATTTCAAGTGACACATAAAATGTAATAAAAATATAATTTTAGGGATATAATATATAATTTTCAAAAGTTGAGGGGCCAATGCTCCCATGGACCATTACATGGCTCCGCCCCTGCTCGTGGGGTGGATGCCATGTAAACTGTGCATCCATTAGTAGACCACGGTCCGACAGGGGTGGTGGCTTTGGGACTGCAACAACTGGCATAGTTAGAGTTAGCCTCCGAATACCATAGCACTTGGGTTGAAACGAGTCCTCAAAGAAAACGTGTAAGCCAAATGTGTGTGTTGTGATGACAAAACCTTTATTGTATCTCTCCGTAGCTAAGCACTAAGAAATTATTGGCCATCTATATGCAGATTAGTGGAGTGTTTTTTATTTTTTAGTAAAAAAAAGTGATCTTCTGAGACTGTATAATTCATTCTAAAGTCATACATCTATAAAATAACGAGAACAATACTGTAAAATATGCTTATAAGGTATGATAATTTATTAGGTAAATTTCACTAACATTCCTTGTTTATAAACATAATTTTAGGAACACCTCTTGTATTTTTTGAAATATCAATGCATTCCTTTTTAGTTTATAGATTCATTTCAACTAGCATCTCTACAAGCGGACACGTCCGTGANCCAAATGTGTGTGTTGTGATGACAAAACCTTTATTGTATCTCTCCGTAGCTAAGCACTAAGAAATTATATGCAGATTAGCGGAGTGTNGTGTGTTGTGATGACAAAACCTTTATTGTATCTCTCCGTAGCTAAGCACTAAGAAATTATTGGCCATCTATATGCAGATTAGTGGAGTGTTTTTTATTTTTTAGTAAAAAAAAGTGATCTTCTGAGACTGTATAATTCATTCTAAAGTCATACATCTATAAAATAACGAGAACAATACTGTAAAATATGCTTATAAGGTATGATAATTTATTAGGTAAATTTCACTAACATTCCTTGTTTATAAACATAATTTTAGGAACACCTCTTGTATTTTTTGAAATATCAATGCATTCCTTTTTAGTTTATAGATTCATTTCAACTAGCATCTCTACAAGTGGACACGTCTGTAACACATCAAAACAAGAAGTTATGTCATTCAATATTTATCCATTAATGACAAATTTACCCCTCAATGGAGAAACTAAAAAATATTTTCTTATCTATTCCCTCGTTCATTCCTTTACAGAGATAAAACATATATATAAAAAAAACTAATTCAACATAAAACCTAAGAAAAGCCTTATTTAACTAAAATAAAAAAAATTGCAATTAAGAGAAAACTCCAATGTTTGAATGTTAAATTAACGGACATTTGGTGNACCCCTCAATGGAGAAACTAAAAAATATTTTCTTATCTATTCCCTCGTTCATTCCTTTACATAGATAAAACATATATATAAAAAAAACTAATTCAACATAAAACCTAAGAAAAGCCTTATTTAACTAAAATAAAAAAAAATTGCAATTAAGAGAAAACTCCAATGTTTGAATGTTAAATTAATGGACATTTGGGGNGAAAAGCCTTATTTAACTAAAATAAAAAAAAATTGCAATTAAGAGAAAACTCCAATGTTTGAATGTTAAATTAACGGACATTTGGGGTTAATTTGAGAAAAATTGAATGTTAATTGAAGAAAATTAAAGGTCAATTTGATCTTGATTTGACGAAATCAAATATTTATTTGGTGAAATTTAATTTTAAATGAATATTGAACAATCAATGTGTGTGATTAGGACAAAGTATTCGAGGCTTATTTTATAGGGGTAGGTTTAATTTGGTTTTGCCTCCAAGAAATTCTTGACCATAGAAAAACTGAAACGAGGAGGAGATTCTTCTCCGGACTAGAGGCTTGCTGTGGTTCCATTCTTGTCTATTTTCTATGTTGTCTCCTTTTTCGTTTCAAGCTTCTAGAACTCGGTAGTCAACAACTATTGCCCAATAAGAAAGACCCNAATTCGATATTCAACAACTACCCATGACCATACAACCATTCAAAAAGAGGGAGATGTGTCACATTCATAGGACCATATTATGGAGCGATAAATCACACTATCAGTCTNTTGTCTATTTTCTATGTTGTCTCCTTTTTCGTTTCAAGCTTCTAGAACTCGGTAGTCAACAACTATTGCCCAATAAGAAAGACCCGCCTCTTTACTAAATTTCGGTTATTTAAAAAATAAAAATATTTCGATGTATTACGAAAACGCTTCGATCTATTTCAAAAGTAAAATAAAAAAATAAAAAAATTATTTTAGTTAAAACATTGGTCGAAATATACTAAAAAAATTTAAAATATTTTNATTTATGAAAAGCTAACTTGAATACTTTCTTGGTTTATTCTCTCTTTCAATTGTTATTTTGCACTTCATGCAACTCAATAATCACCATTTTTTTTTTGCAATATGGAAAGGGTTTATGGACCTCAATAGTCGAGTATTTACACAAATGGAGGATTAGGATTGGACTAATGGCCACCACAGTTTGTTGTTAAATCGTTAGGTCACAGGTGTAAAAATTTCAACTAGTGACAAAAAAAAATATTTACATCAATGAGGAGCCATCATACAGCTCAATAACCNTTAATTTTTTGTGTGGCTTTTTTGGTACCTTTAATCAAGGATTAAAATTTTGTTTTACTGTATTATTACAGTCTCCTAGAAAAAGAAAATGTTTCGACCCATTTCAGAAATAGAATAAAAACAAAAATTTAAGAAACTATTGGTCGAAATATACCGAAATATCTTGAAGTACCTTAAAACATTTTGAAATAATTGTTCAAATGAATTGAAACATTACAAAATACCTCAAAATATTATAAATACCTCGAAATATTAGAATATTAATNAAGGGAAAATTATATTTTCACTCCGTCAACTATAACGCAATCTCAATTTACCCCTCAATTATTAACTTCCTCATGTTACCCTCTCAACTATTTGAATATGTTTTACATTGGATCAATACCAATCATCCGTCGTATTTTGGATAGAAATGTCAAAATACGTAGTATAATATAGACATTCAATGTCTACAATTTGTGCAATGTAATGTAAGTTCATAGTTATATTTGATGGTGCAAAGTTAAAAAAAGTAATAGTTGGGGGCCAATGCGAAATCAATAATCTATTTTGAAGTGTTATGTGAGAAACATAATAATAAAAGAGGCCGTGTGAAAAATGACATAATTGAGCAGTCAAAGTGTAATTTTTAGTCTTTTGTAGGAAATTAAGTGATTGTTGTCTCAATAGTCAACGATTTTTCACTATAAATACAGAACGCACCTTTACTTCCCATGCAACACCCACATACTTTGTTTATCCCATTCATCAGAGAGAGAGAGAGAGAGAGAGAAACCACAAAAATGGCGACCATTATCACTACCAACCCAGACCCGCACTACAACAGACTCGAAGAAGCAAAGAAATTAGATGAAACCAAAACTGGAGTCAAGGGTCTCGTCGATTCTGGCATAACTATCATTCCTCGCATCTTCCACAACCCACCGCAAAACCAGCCCATTCGAATATTCAAAGCCCAAAACCCCAAACTATCACTCCCCATTGTCGACCTCTCTGGCCACCGGTCAATGGTGGTTGATCAGATTCATCATGCAGCCTCAACCTTTGGGTTCTTCCAAATAATGAACCATGGCATACCAAAAAGTTCCATGGACCATATGCTTTCATCTATCAAGTCGTTCCATGAATTACCAGAGACCACTAAGATGCAATATTATAGTAGGGACACGTCTCATGGTGTAACTTACTTTACTAACTTTGATTTGTACAAGTGCAAGGAGGCTAATTGGAGGGATTCACTAGAGGTCCACTTGGGACCCACACCTCTGGAACGAGAATACGTTCCAGAGGTATGCAGGGAAGCATTGGTAGAGTGGGACGGCAGGGTGGTGAAGTTGGGGGAGGAGTTGATGGGGATGTTGTGTGAGGGATTGGGGGTGGAGAAAGAAAGATTGAAGAAAATGTCATTTTTTGATAAGAGGAATATGTCTGGACATTACTATCCGTATTGTCCCCAACCAGAGTTGACGATGGGTCTCAAGTGGCATACGGATCCAGTGGTGTTGACGGTGTTGTTGGTGAATGAGGTTACCGGGTTGCAAGTGAAGCATTGTGAGGATTGGATTGATGTGGAGCCTGTCCCTGGTGGTCTCATTGTCAACATTGGTGATATGCTTCAGGTAAGTCACTCAATCATATATTTGCCAAACTTGTTCTTAGTTACAAGTCTTGAGCCTCAGAAGGTATAGTACAATCATTATTAATACAAACTTATATTTTTTTAAACATATACGTCCAATGATGATTTTTAACATATATTTTTAAGTAAAATACACTTTTGATCCTCAAAATATACGCGCAACTCTTTTTCGCAGATGATATCCAATGACGAATACAAAAGTGTGGAACATCGAGTGTTAGCCAACCCCAATCGTAAGCCACGTGTCTCAGTTCCAGTTTTCTTCACTTCAAGCATGATAGAGGACTCGTATGAACCATTACTAGAACTGGTGTCCTCGGAGAAGCCGGCTGTTTACCAGAAATTCACAATCTCAGATTTTATGAACAAATTCTACTCAGAGGAATTGCAGGGCAAGTCTGTGATGAATACCTACAAACACTCGAACATATAAGTTCTGATGTTGGACATAGGAGGAAGGAAATCATATCTGATTTGCTTAAACTATTACAATAATTGATTTCCTTAAAATATACTTTATTGTAATGTTTAAAAGAAATAATAAATAAAACAAAGGGAAAATGACACTTTTCCCATATTAACTATGGACTCGATTTTATTTTGTCCCTTGAACTATTAAACTTTTTTACATTGCCTCCTCAATTATTTGAATTATTTCATATTGCCCCAAATAAGAACATCCACTATCTTTTTGAGAGAAAATTGCCAGTGTGTCGGGACAAATTGAAAAAATTCAAACAATTCGGGTGACAAAATGGAATAATTTTTTCGTCAAATTTGTATTAGATGTTAATAATTGGGGCGATGTACGACTGATCACATACTTGAAGCTATGATGCAAAAATATGATAGTCGAGGGGAATGTAGAGTCATAGCTGAGGGGGTAAAAGTAAAATTTGTCCTAAAATAAAATGCTATATAAAAAATAGTGGGATTCAAATCTCCTCCAGTATTTTTCCTTTCAATTTCGTTGATAGATAGATAAAAGTGGGTCCCAAATTATATAGGATGAGTAATCTACCTACAAAAAAAATTAGAAAAAAAATATATTATAAGAGATCTCACTCCAAAATATTTCAGTGATGCCCTTGTATGTTTCATATGTGTATGCCCTTTTATGTTTCTTAGACGACTATGCAGTTTGAAAAAAACTTATTTTGCAGAACCAAATAAAGGAAGGTTGGTGCAAGTTGCTCTAACATGCTTGGCAGGGATAACAATCGTGTCGTGTTTGGGTTGTGTCATATCGGGTTCGGGTTGAAAACACATCAACCCAAACACGACTTGCGAGTTAAACGGGTTAGGTTATTTAGACACGAACACGGCTTGACTCGAAACACGATTAACCTGACAAGACTTGTGACCCGAGATTTACACAGGTCGTGTTCGGGTAAACACGACCCAACCTACCTAACACGACCCAACTGACACGACTCAACCCGGCATGACATAACAAAAAAAGGAAAATTTTAGATATGTTACAAATATCCCAAAGACAAGTCTACATAAAACAAAGACTAAAACATCACAAATATCCCAAAAATAAATACAAATCTCCATAATATTACAAATATTCAAAAAGCTTTACTAAAATCCCCAAGCAATATTACAAGCATCTTTCAAATTCTCTTCATCTCTTAAATATTGCCANAAATCCCCAAGCAATATTACAAGCATCTTTCAAATTCTCTTCATCTCTTAAATCTTGCCAACATCAACAATCAAGATCCACTATCCCCTATAAAAAGCCCACATAAAAAGAGTTAGGTTTTATGACTCAACACACATCAACAAACACATAAGATTGAGAAAAAGAGTTTAAGTTTTATGACTCACACACATCAACAATCAAGATCCACAATCACATTTGAACATTGCACCGATGCATCCTCCTCATTTTTGTTCAAAGTCGGATTTATAACATTCTTGCCATCCTCTCTGTGGTGCCTCAATTTCATTGGGTTGCTTGATGATAATTTAGAGGCTAACTCGCTTTTGATGGGTTGAGTTGTGCATCAAATGGACCATTGTCNAAAAAGAGTTTAAGTTTTATGACTCACACACATCAACAATCAAGATCCACAATCATATTTGAACATTGCACCGACGCATCCTCCTCATTTTTGTTCAAAGTCGAATTTATAACATCTTCTATCAGCTTTTCCAATTGCACTTGTGAATTTTCTAAATGATAATAAGGAAAGCATATAAATAAGAATTTAATATTTGTAAGAATAATTAAATATTGCAATAATCACAAATTATATTTATTACCTTTTTTTGCACATAACCAATCTCTAGTGCACATCAAGGCCTCCACAACATGAGGTTTCAAAGCACTGCGGTATTGGTCAAGAACCCGACCACCAATACTAAAAGCTAATTCTGAAGTAACCATAGAAATTGGAATAGTTAACACATCACGGGCCATCATCGCAAGTTCCGGATAACGATACTGATGAGCTCTCTAATAATCAAGAACAAGAAGTTATGTTTCTATGTCAACCCTAGACTCATCCAAATACAATTGCAATTGACTTTTTTTNCGATACTGATGAGCTCTCCAATAATCAAGAACAAGAAGTTCTATTTCTATGTCAAACCTAGGCTCATCCAAATACAATTTCAATTGACTTTTTTGTGTTTTAAGATCAGATGCATTGCTCTCACTGACAAATGCCTACATTATCAAAATCATATACTTTCAAATCATAGACTATCAATATTATTAATCTAATAGAATAAAAATTATAAAACAAAAAATTAAATACCTTCAAATCTAACACAGGTTGTGTGTTCAAGATTGGCTCACAAGCAACTACACTACCACGGGGAACAATCGATGATTGAAAAGAAGAGGTGACAACAGATTTGCTCATATACTCATCAAATAGAGAAAAAAGTTTGTCTCGAACATGAAAATACTCAAGAGAGCCTTCACCACAAAGCTTCTTATAGCACCACTCCACAAAGTCAAGTTTATAACGAGGATCAAACACAATTGCAATGGGCAATATCACGCTATACTCCAACCAATACTTCTCAAATTTTCTATACATTTGACAAGACATTCTTCTCATAAAAATATCCAAACTTTGCATTTCTTTATTCAAAGTCAATTGAATACTGAAAACTTGTTGAAAGTACAAGTTTGATGTGGGGTACTTGGAGCCAGAAAAAATAACAGTAGTATCATAGAAATTTTTTAAAAACATCTGAATCTTTTCAACTTTGATCCATTCCTCTTGACATGGGCAATGCTTAAAATTAGAATCCACAAGTTGCAAATTACAAAAAGCACGACGGTAATAAATTGCACTTGCAAGCATCAAATATGTTGAGTTCCATCCAGTAGGAACATCTTGCCTCAAACTTTTTTTGCTATCTAAAGCTGTTTGTGCAACACACTTTAAGAATTTTTATTTTTTTGCCTGAGAACCTTTTACATACTTGACACTCTTTCTGACTTTTTCCACAGCTAAATCTATTTCTTTCAACCCCTCTTGCATAATCAAGTTTAGGATATGAGCACAACAACGAATATGAAAAAATCCACCATCACCAAGCAAAGCATCTATCAAATTAAGTTGATTCTTAAGCATATCAACCATGACATCATTTGCAGAAGCATTATCCAAAGTAATTGAAAATAACTTTTTCT
>CAUOFW020005946.1:1066615-1109455 GCA_963454935.2 Ilex paraguariensis
ATCATTTGATACATTCATTTAAATATGTCTATTATGATTGAATGTTATAGGTCATGTCATGCCATGAGATGAGACTCACGCAAGCAATACCAACCCCGAGCCCCATCCTGAGCTCCCATAACACATGCAATGTCATGCGTATGTATCCGAGCATTCCAAGCCCCCATCATTGGTGTTATGTACACTCAATGCTAATTAATTCATTTTCTTGTGTCTTTGTGGGGAGATGATTTATGGTATTACACCAATGGGACACCAACCATCAACGGATCTTCAGGACATCCCACCTGCGGCTCCGTTTCCGCCGTTACACTTTTTTGGAATTTCACCGCCGGAAAGTGTATAAACCAAGTAAGCGGGTCTTACACCCGAGGGAGAATCTAGCCCTTCGTGCTGTCCCCAACACATTTGTCCATTTAATTTCTCGTGCGACTCAACCGAACCTTGGTGCGACTTTTCCGAGTCCANAAAGTGTATAAACCAAGTAAATGAGTCTTGTACCCGAGAAAGAATCTATTTCTTCTTGCTATATCCTGACACATTTATTTATTTAATTTTCTGTGTGACCCAGTCATAACTTGATGCGACTTTCCCAAGTCCACGATCAATCATCTATGTGGTGATTGATTTCATACCATGTACACATTTTCACCCATGTCAATGCCCATGAATGTAGTACAACTCATGCATAATGCAATACAATGTGCAATTGTCTTTGGTACTATTTACAATGTTCATTACATAATGAATGCATTATAATGACATTTTCAATACAATCGCAAACATGATATGCAGGATAATTAACTCAACTAACATACTTGTATTCACCTAGGCATTTAAACAAATACTTAGAGGGCACATCAATTTACACAACTAGAATGTTTATTACTTCCAACATAGCACCATGTTTATTAATTTTATAAACATAAGCAGAAGTCTACCACAATAATCATATGCTAAATAATCATTTAACATACATATTATTNTTTATAAACATAAGCAGAAGTCTACCACAATAATCATATGCTAAATAATCATTTAACATACATATTATTTCATAATCAAATAACAAGCTAATAATTTTATTAAACTTGATATGTCATTAAAATCTCAAATCATGCTAATATACAATTAATATACTTTAAACTACTAACATTACCTTACACCAAGTTAGTTACAATAAGATTTTACTAATTACAAGATTAATTATAAGTCTTATATTTGACCCACTAGCTACA
Source organism: Ilex paraguariensis (assembly GCA_963454935.2). NCBI lineage: Eukaryota > Viridiplantae > Streptophyta > Magnoliopsida > Aquifoliales > Aquifoliaceae > Ilex > Ilex paraguariensis. Next base: position 1,067,854 of record CAUOFW020005946.1, read on the forward strand.
CTAGTAAATGCCTAACATATGATATACATCTTTAACCTACCTAATTCATATTTTATATTTTAAGTTGAAATTACATCTAAATAAGNCAAGATTAATTATAAGTCTTATATTTGACCCACTAGCTACACTAGTAAATGCCTAACATATGATTTACATCTTTAACCTACCCAATTCATATGTTATATTTTAAGTTGAAATTACATCTAAATAAGAAAATTTAGCTTCCCAAGCCTTAGGTTTAGATTCTCATCTTTGATATTTTTGGAGAAAAATACGATCTTTGGTGTGATTGCGTAGCTCTCGTTGTGTAGAGCAACTTTAATTCTTGACCCGAAACAATTAAACGGTTTAATCTTTATAGATCTGAAAAAGAAGATTAGGNTATTTTTGGAGAAAAATACGATCTTTGGTGTGATTGCGTAGCTCTCGTTGTGTAGAACAACTTTAATTCTTGACCCGAAACAATTAAACGGTTTAATCTTTATAGATCTAAAAAAGAAGATTATGNTAATTCTTGACCCGAAACAATTAAACGGTTTAATCTTTATAGATCTGAAAAAGAAGATTAGGAGGTCTACTTTTTTTTTTCTTTCTCTCTGTCTTCCCATCTCTGCAGAAGAAAACAAAAGTGGAAGAACTTATTTATATGTAGTCTAAATTTATTTTTTTTTAAAAAATTTACATTTTTCACTCGTACTCTAACAATTAATTATTATTGTACCTCTTTAATTAAGATTTTAATAATATTTTTTTTTCGGGNTTCTTTCTCTCTGTCTTCCCATCTCTGCAGAAGAAAACAAAAGTGGAAGAACTTATATATATATAGTCTAAATTTATTTTTTTTTAAAAATTTATATTTTTCACTCATACTCTAACAATTAATTATTATTTTACCTCTTTAAATAAGATTTTAATAATATTTTTTTTTTCGAGTTTTACCGTTTGAATTCAAATATGCCGAACACAACAAACATTCACAAGCAGGGAACAACATAAATCAACCGAACAGAAGAACAAAAGGAAAAATCGATGTTCAAATTGAATTTTCTGCAAAACAAGTAGCAAATGGAAAGTAAATCTTGGGAGTCACTTGCATGTGTACTTCTTGATTCTGGAAAGATACTTGGCTTAGAACAGCAGAGATTTAAGGTTGTTTTTCTCCAATCAAAAGACTTCATGGAACACAAATTAATATCAAATCAGATTAATTACTCACATACCTGACTGAACAGACGAAGTCGGCAAGCTAGCTGTGTTCAATGTCACCGCCTACATGCTACAGCATGAGAGTTCTACATGTCATATTACGTTATACAGGTAAATCTCTGCATTTTCTGTATTGAAAACCAGTAGAGACAACCTGTTCTCTAGCTTAATGATAGTAATAGATTTCATCACAAGTCATGNTACATGTCATATTACGTTATACAGGTAAATCTCTGCATTTTCTGTATTGAAAACCAGTAGAGACAACCTGTTCTCTAGCTTAATGATAGTAATAGATTTCATCACAAGTCATGTTCGCAAGAGATTTCGTTGGGCATTGATCCTGCTGTTCCAGTTTTTGTTCAATTATCAGTAGGGTGATAATGGAATGAACTAATGTACATCGCATTGACCAGATATGTCAGATGGAAGAGTTGGCACAGGAGAGACAACAACTTGTTTTGTTGTATTTACTTACATTAAGGCTGTCTTATTTGGTTCATGATGAATTTAACCTGGATCATGTCACTGCTTTGAGATCTTTGAGGATGTGCATAGACTAAGCCTCCTTTCAACTGTCTCCCTTACTGAGATTGGGTTGACGATTTCAGAAATTAGAGGATGCATTGACAGCGGCAAAGAAGCTCACCTCACATCGTCAGATGCAATTGACCAAGTTAATCACCTGGAGTATCTTTTTGCTAGACATGAATCAGCTAGTGTTTTTCTTTGAGATGGTAGTTTTGTTGTGCCAATATTATGCAGCTGCACAAATAGCTTTTTTAGGTGGTAAGTGCTTATGGAAAAACGACGTCCATGGAGGGATTGAGCAGGCCATGAGATCATGTGCTTGTAAACTTCATATATGTATATGTCATTATTTTGTGCATAGGTCTATCGTGCTTCTTGAATTACTCTTAGAAAATGCGGCGTTTTCTCTTTCTTGACCATGCTGTATTGTTCAGTCCTAATAGAAGCGCGAATTTAGATGAAATTTGGAATGATAGGAGTGTTTGCCTGCATTCGTTTGTGGGTGAGTGTACGTGGATTTGTGTTGATGTAAATATTGGTCCTCTTGTATCATGTGTATATCGGACATGCATGAACAGTTTGCTGCAAGCAATGATAAGTTTTTATTTTGAAACCTTAGAACACGAATACATCCTTGTATACAAGCAGTTAAGTTATTCGGCTTTTTCTGGTTGCAGTCTCTTATCAAGTCAGCAATGATAGAGGTGGAATATGGTGATGATCGAAGTTGGGGTAAGGGATGGGATCCTCCTGGCAAATGGCTTGGCTTGACGTTGCATTGAAGTTTCACTGTCTGATTTACATTGGATAGTTGTTTATATGCTACTTTTTAACCCCCTTCTACTCTCTTGTCCAATTTGGGTATGAATCAAAATATATATTTTTCTTGCTGATTTATCTAAATATTATCACTGGAGAGAAATCATCTTTCATTTTGTAACGTCAAAGTTATATGATTACGCTGTTGCCAATTTTTGTTTTGCAGTGTTTTCAGCCTTCTAGCTTTTAGTGTTGGTGAATGAATGCCATTACTTGTCAATTACCTTTAGGGAAGTAGCTTGTAAGATAGGCCTATGGTCTAATAAGGATTGTGTTTGTACCTTCCAAAACATTTTGCACTTGGCCATAATAAGATCATTGATCTTATCCATTATGTTTGATGACCAGAGAAAACTGGTAGGGCGGTAANGTTTGTACCTTCCAAAACATTTTGCACTTGGCCATAATAAGATCATTGATCTTATCCATTATGTTTGATGACCAGAGAAAACTGGTAGGGCGGTAAGGTTGTTCCATTGTAATATCAGTATCATGTATTCAAGTCACGAAAATTCTCTTTACTTGTGCTGTATAATTACATAGAATCACAAGTATATTGGGCATCGGGGTGTCTTTTTTAGGTTATGACTATATGGTGTGNAGTTGTTCCATTGTAATATCACTATCATGTATTCAAGTCACGAAAATTCTCTTTACTTGTGCTGTATAATTACATACAATCACAAGTATATTGGGCATCGGGGTGTCTTTTTTAGGTTATGACTATATGGTGTGAATACCAACTTGGGGACTATTGTTGTCAAAAGGCATTGTATGGATTAAATTAGAAAAAAAAAGATGACAAAGAGGAAGTGCTGAGTACTCAAGCGACCCTTTCGGTGTCTGTTCTGCTTTGTGACCCATTTCTGTTTTTGCTTAGTAGTTACTCTAGGGGATGGTGTATGGCATTTTTGGTACTTAATTAACAGAGTACTACATGATGTTTATCAAGAATTTCCAGAGCTCTTAAGAAAAATACTAGTGTAAATAGGTCGAGTCATACCATGTTTGATGGTGAGATTTTAGATATGTGTTGAGTATTGGGCAATTATGATTGAAAGTTGCATAACTAATAGGCTCGAATGTCTAAAGGTAATAAAGTCATTTTATTAGTTGTGTCATATTAGGATTGACACGAATAATGCTTGAACTAGAAATTCAATTTTATGATTTTTTTTTTTGTAAACTTAACCTATCACCAATTGACATTGATATACTGAATAATTCACTTGAATTAGATGTTAGCAAAGTCATATAAAATTTCCTCTNTTTTTTTGTAAACTTAACCTATCACCAATTGACATTAATATACTGAATAATTCACTTGAATTAGATGTTAGCAAAGTCATATAAAATTTCCTCTAGCGTTGCAAAGATTCATATAATACTATATTCAGAAAGAACATATTAAAAAAAAAGCACATTTTAATTGTACAACAGCAGTTCAATGAGTTTGTTGTGCTAAATATTAATGCAATTTTTTTATGATTCATGTTTTAGCCGATTGTACTCTTGTTTGAAGAACTATTCAATCTTAACCTATTAATTATGTCGAGATCAAGACATAATAACATGGTAGCTCGAAAATTATCACTGGATCAAGGAGGAAATTAATCGGGGTGTACGTAAGTTGAGCTTAATTGTTAGTCGTAGCTGGGCTAGGATGAGCTTTGATCCTAGCCCATGTTTTTTTTAAAAACTTATACTCAAAAAAGAGTCATTTTCAAATTATTTTTCAAATTCAAACACTTTTAAAAACGTTAGTTAGAATGAGNTGAAAATTATCACTGGATCAAGGAGGAAATTAATCGGGATATACGTAAGTTGAGCTTAATTGTTAGTCGTAGCTGGGCTAGGATGAGCTTTGATCCTAGCCCATGCTTTTTTAAAAAACTTATACTCAAAAAAGAATCATTTTCAAATTATTTTTCAAATTCAAACACTTTTAAAAACGTTAGTTAGAATGAGGTTTTTATATAAAAAAAATGTTATTTGGAATAACTTTTTTTTCTAAAAACATTACTTCAACAAACATTTTAAGAAAACTTCTATTTTTTAAAAAAATCACATAAACTTTGGTTTGACTGTTGTCTTTTTAAAAAGTTGTCTTTAGCTTCTTAAAAACGTTGGTTAAACCAACGACTTGTTTTTTATTTTATTTGGGAGAATTATACTCTGATCTCCTAAAATTTGTCACTTAATCACTCAAACCCTCTAATATTTAAAATATTTCATATAGATCTTCTGAAGTTTGTACATGCGTAACACTTAAATCCTTGCTATAAATATATTGGTTAATAAATTATACCTAGACCCCTTAAAGTTTGTACACANCTAAAAACATTACTTCAACAAACATTTTAAGAAAACTTCTATTTTTTAAAAAAATCACATAAACTTTGGTTTGACTGTTGTCTTTTTAAAAAGTTGTCTTTAGCTTCTTAAAAACGTTGGTTAAACCAACGACTTGTTTTTTATTTTATTTGGGAGAATTATACTCTGATCTCCTAAAATTTGTCACTTAATCACTCAAACCCTCTAATATTTAAAATATTTCATATAGATCTTCTGAAGTTTGTACATGCGTAACACTTAAATCTTTGCTATAAATATATTGGTTAATAAATTATACCTAGACCCCTTAAAGTTTGTACACATATAATACTTGGATTTCTTAAATTTAAAATGTTATTCTTAGACCAAAAATACTTCAATCAAAGATAGAATGTCAAATATTTTAAATTTTACAACCAAAATTAATGATCTATTATATCATTTATTGAAATCAAATCAAAAATAAAACTATTTTCAATTAACATTAAAATTGATATTTACAAACACAGTATTACAACCAACTAGGGTACCATACCATTTACATTCTAGTTAAAACAACAAAAGACTATATACGATTATGTTACATATCATTTTGTACATTCAAACAACAATTCCTCTACATCAAACTAAATCGTCCAATGGACTACCTTCAACATCCTGTGAGTCCTGAAAACAATTAACCATGGAGGGGTGAGCAAAACCACACGCTTAGTGAGGTTAAAGCACAATTTTTACATAATTCCTAAATTCAAATTCAAACATCATCATACAATACAACATCATTCCACACATTATTTTCTTTGAATTTTCACATCCTCCGCCACTTTCTTCCATTGTATTTCTAATTCTCTCAACTCCAACAAAGTGTTATAATTGATTACCATTACATGAAATTGTGAAGTACAATAAAAAAAATGGGGGTTCAAAGTGTAATTATAGGAATCAATGGGGAAAGAATGACAAAATAATAATTTTAATTAAATTTTAAATAATACAACTTAATGACAATTTAACACTCATCCACTTTAAATAACAAAAATCAATTGTACAATACGTCTCATAAATATAAGATTTTCAAAAATACTTACATTAATATTTTATATGGTCTAAATGTAAATATTCTGTTATACATAAAACTAAGGGAGTTTCCAAAATTTGGGGGAAGGGATTCAGAATTTTGGGGAGGTGGGGGTTTCAAAATTTGGGGAGGTGGGGTTTTAGAAATTGGAGAGGGGGTTTTTAGAATTTGGAGGCAATTCCATTTTTTTCATTTTCGCTACAACGACCAGAAACATTTTCCATGCCTATAGCTTCTCAATGAAACACTTTGTTTGAAAGCTCAAATTTTTCAGATTTTTGACACTTTCATAGGAAGAAAAAAGGTCAAAATTCTGAAACTACAAAGGCCAAAGAGCATAAACCCAAACGTTCAAACCTCTCAATTTGAAAATTGGGGGGGTGGGGGGAAGAGGGGGATTTAAGAATTGGGGGAGACAGGTTTCAGAATGGGGAGGGTGGAGGTTTCGGATGCTCTTACCAGTTTTTTTTCGGATTGTGGTGGTGTTGGGTATGGGGCTGTGGGATGGTAATGATGGTGGTGGTGGTGTTGCTCGTGGTTTCTTATGGAATGGGGGTCTGTGATTTTGAATGAGGAAGAGAATTTGGGGAAAATGATAGAATGAAGGCAAAGGGAAAGAAATGAGAAAGGATCAGGTAGCAACGATAAAAATGTTGGTCTAATCAATGCTTTATTTGACGTTTTTAAAAATTAAAATATTTTTAAAAACGTTTGTTCGAACAATATTTTTACACAAAAACGTCAGTTTAACTAATGCCTTTTATTTTTAAAACTTCAATTAGAATGATTTTTTTAAAAGGACATGAATTTGAAAAATAATTTAAAACTAACTCCCTTTTTGGCATAAATTTGTAAAAATGCTTGAGTTAGGGTAAAAGCTCTTTCAAGCATACCACGGCTCCACGAAGAAATTACTGCATAAGGGTAAATATGTCAATTGTCAAAAAGGAGAATAGGAAAAAACAAAACGACCACGACCCGTGAAACCAGACCATAAAAATCCAAACTTCATTTTTTATCAATAAGACATCAAAGCATGCAATGGATAACAAAAACAAAACAAATACTCACTTTCATTATTCCCCTTTTACCCTCTACATATCTGATAATCCAGAAACTACATTTTGTCAGTAGAGACTCTAACCCAGAACCTAGATATTAAATTACAACACTAATCACAGAAAAATTTAGAACTTGAGAGTGATATCACTTCCATTGCTCTCTTCACCATCCTCCCGGAGCACCAAGATTTTCCTATCTCCTCCGTTCTCGCCCCCACTGTCGGCTTTCCAGCTACTGCTCTCGGACTTGCCATCTTCAATGCTCTCAGACCGGTCACCGGTGCCCCGGACATCGGAGTCCGGGGAGCTATGGGTCTGTGAGGGAAGCTTGTACATGTGGAGTTGATGGTGGAGGTTGTGGTGGTGCAACTGGTGGTGGGGCTGGGATGGCGGTGCTGGGGCTGGATAGAACTCTTGGGGCACTGGTGGTGCACAGTAGTGTAGGGAAGCATGGGTGGTTGGGTGTGCACCGTATAGAGCAGCCTGAGGAGCACCGTGAGCGGCAGCATACTCTTGTGGGACCCATATTCCGCCTAAGACCACCAGCCGGGGTGCTGCAGTGGGCTGTGGGCTTGGACATGGTCGCCTTGTGTGAAGTCTATATTTCTGTACACACACACACAACAAACACAAAAATATGCAGTGTATCAACGTGAATAAGTACAAAAATGGACTCTTTCATGCATGTGTGCACGCCTCTGTGTGTGTGCGAGAGAGAGAGAGAGAGAGAGACCTGCAAATGGCTTTTAACTTCATCATTTGTCAAACCATCAACCTTCATGAGCTCCCTGATTTGTTTTGGGGTGGCCACTGTGATCATGATCCACAAAAAATAGCCATATTATATAAAAATCGTAACATCTAAATAAAACTGGAAAATAATTGAAGATGATCGATAGTGACAATTTTTTACCATCACCATCAGCTTAACTATACATATGTTTACAAATTCATATACTTTTTATTAATCTTTTTGGCAGGAAATATTTCAAAATATAGTACCTTGAGAACCACCTAACATCTGAAGAGCATTCACGAAACGCCGATGCAAGTCCGGCGACCAACACCTCCTTGCCTTCCTATGTGTTTGATTAGTAGTAGGGGTGGTTGTGTTGTTGGTGGCTATTTGCGAATCTGCGGCAGTACCACCTCCTTTTCCTTGCTCTGTTGTCGTAGCTCCATTCCCACCCTTTACACAGGTCTCCCCTCTTGAATTAGTTTCCAAACACTTTCTATCCTCCATCTCTTTGTCATTTGAAGCAAGGGTCAAATCAGGAAGAGCCCGTAATGTCGGGCTTGGATACAAGTTTCGATCTTTCGAGAATGGAAGAAAAGCCCCACCATTTCTCTGTTTGTTTTCTAGATCTAGCTTGGGAGGACTAACACTAAAACCAGTATCAGTTTTTTTAGGAGATGCTATGCTAGATTGTGATTTGGTTCCATCACTTGCTTGGCTCCATAGTTGTACTGATGTCATCCAATTTGCCTTATCAGACATGTTTGATGTCTTTTCTGATCCCTCAGTGCTTGAATGTTTAAGGGGTATGAACTCTTCAAGAACTGGCCGTTGCCCTTGATTCGCCAGGTAGCCCTGTAACTGCTGCCTTGAAGTCTCCATGGCTGATTAATCCAGGACAAGAATCAAAAACGAAAATAGTTGTTGTTAATATTCTTGGAAGAAGAAGAGAAATTTATTTTCATTGATTGTTGTGCTGGATCCGAAAGAGGTGCAGCAGATACAACAATATATAAGTTGTAAATATTACATGTAAAAGAAGGTAACTTTATTTTGATTCATATTCATGCTAATGCATTACATGAGCTGGTAAATAGAGAATATAATACCAAACTCATGAAAAAACACCTAAGAAGGATGAGCTACAAGAAATAAGGTTATGAACATGAAAAGCTTTGCTTCTATTAAGGTAAAAAGGTAAAGATGACTAAAAGCTAGGCACTACTGCACAGAACATGAATATATACTATTAGGTNCCAAGAAATAAGGTTATGAACATGAAAAGCTTTGCTTCTATTAAGGTAAAAAGATAAAGATGACTAAAAGCTAGGCACTACTGCACAGAACATGAATATATACTATTAGGTATAGTAAAATATATTATGAATCTCAGCATACATGATTCTAGCTAGTAACAAATATGAATAAACACAGAATCAAGGCTTAACCTTCCACATTAGAAAGTAAAAAATGGTGGAGTTGGTATTTGGTAAGAAGTAATGCATTTTTCGCATACTAACCCTTCTTCAATTGCAGCAACACTATAATCATATCTTTCGGGCGAGTTANAAAAAAATGGTGGAGTTGGTATTTGGTAAGAAGTAATGCATTTTTCACATACTAACCCTTCTTCAATTGCAGCAACACTATAATCATATCTTTCGGGCGAGTTAGCAAGAGTAAGAGTATTGTCAATATGCATATCGGGAATACGGAGATGCATGAGAGGGAAACAATTACCATTGGAGAGAAGTTGCATGCAGAGGGGAAGCTCGCGCTTGAATGCGTCAATCTTGAGGCGTTCTTCCTCGAGGTGGGCGAGGAACTCCTCGATCTTTTGTGTCTGATCTGCAGTCTGCTCTCCAAAAGATTTTAGCAGGACAGCATAGCTGTGGGGTTTGCAATCAAGGCATATTTCCGAAGGTGATGTTGCCATCATTTATGTTTTATCTCTTATAACACTACTATATATTTCAACAATCTTTCTGCTGACAAATGTAAATGTTTATATAGAAAGAATAGGGTGTTATGTGCGAACAAAGAATAGCCAGAAAAGATGGTGGAGGGCTATTTTTTTTTCTAGGTTTGAAACTCAACCGGAGAGAGAGAGAGAGAGAGGATGGTGTTTGTGAACACAAGGAGGATCAAGAGGGGTCGTCTTCTTTTTAGGGGTGAGTTCGAGGGAGAATAAAGTAGGGTTTTGGAGAGAGAGAGAGNTGAAACTCAACCGGAGAGAGAGAGAGAGAGAGGATGGTGTTTGTGAACACAAGGAGGATCAAGAGGGGTCGTCTTCTTTTTAGGGGTGAGTTCGAGGGAGAATAAAGTAGGGTTTTGGAGAGAGAGAGAAAGAGAGAAAGAGAGGAGAAGAAGAAGACGAAGAAAAGGAAAAGCAAAGAGATAAAGCAGAGCAATGGTAAGTTCTTGCAAAGATCAAAGGCAAAAGGCTTAATATATTGGGTGAAGAGGTGCCCCTGGGAGAAGGAATCAAGNGAGAGAGAAAGAGAGGAGAAGAAGAAGACGAAGAAAAGGAAAAGCAAAGAGATAAAGCAGAGAAATGGTAAGTTCTTGCAAAGATCAAAGGCAAAAGGCTTAATATATTGGGTGAAGAGGTGCCCCTGGGAGAAGGAATCAAGAGGTATTCTGACACCTGAGGGGTCATGTGCTGAGAGAGAGAGAGAGAGAGAGAGAATTTGTGTTTTTGGGGTAGTCTTTGTTCGAATCCTAATCACAATGTAAAAGAAGATTCTTCTTCTCCTCCTTCTCCTAGGAACTTTCTCTTTTCTTTCACTCTTTACATTGCTCATTNATTTGTGTTTTTGGGGTAGTCTTTGTTCGAATCTTAATCACAATGTAAAAGAAGATTCTTCTTCTCCTCCTTCTCCTCCTTCTCCTAGGAACTTTCTCTTTTCTTTCACTCTTTACATTGCTCATTCTTTTTATGCATCAAAGGCCATTAATGGCGTTGCCCAAATGGCTAGCTTATCAAATTCATCATTATCATTTAGTGTCATATATATCTTTTTTTTATCCAATTAAAATGTGACACATGACAAATTATCTTATTCTATTTCTAATTTTATTTTATTATTTTCACCATTAAATTTGGCTACAAACAACCTAAATTAATTTTTAATATAATACCAAAAAATTATTTTGGACTAATTTCAATTTATACCCCGAAAGATGCTTTAATTTTTAATTTATGCCCTCAAACGTTACAAATCTCAATTTGTACTCTCAATGTTATGAATTTATAGAAATGGATCTGACCCAATAAATTAAGCCTTTTGTGCAAATGCTTCAGGTATGAATTTATGTATAAATTTACATATTATTGACGTCTCATGCGAGTTACACATAATAAGGTCAATCTCTATTTGATTATTAAAATTTTATTTTTGATACACAAAACGATGTGAAATTAATTGTAGACGAAAATCTACAGCAATGAATATACTTCGTACTCATGTCCCACTTGCACCTTATGTTCTTCAATTTATGAGGAAACATTGAAGGATAGTTTGGATCAGATTCATATTGTTATTAATTTATAATATTAAAGATACACATTAAAAATTTTAATATTTAAGGGAACAAAGTAAGAATCAAAATATCTTTTGGGATTCAAAATGATATTAACCCAATTATTTTTTAGTACTACTGGGTCTATACCTATATTCCACACATAGATGGATGCACACAATAGCATGCAATCAAGCTGGCCGAAATTCACTTCCAGTGGGATCCACGTGGATGATTTTTTGAGCCGGAAATTCCACTGGCAAGAATGAGTTGTCGAAAGCCATAACATCCAGAATGTGTCTTTAGATTGCAAAAGAGCAGAAATTGCCCACAACCCACTACAAAAGTTCTTAAAAAAGGGTTGGATTGAATGGTCATGATTAACTTAACATGTCAATTCTGACACGTGTACGGATATTAGCACTTCTAGCCGTCCTTTACAAAGTATTGTGCTAATATGAGCTAACGATTCCGTTCCATTTTGATTAACTAATACAAATCTTTTGAAAGAGCATATACAACAGTAGAAAGAGAATATATTTTAGGATAACGATACAAGAACTCAATTGTCGAATAAAAAATTAGGATCAAATGGTGTGAAGCTCGTGTAATGATATAGACTACCAATTGAAATTGAAAACGAGCTTAGAAATTTGATTTCGTCAAAATTTAAAATTAGTTTCAAGATTTTAGTTCAAAAATTAATACTCAAATCGAAGTATTGCCTATAGTAAGCATCGTCACATAGGCTAATCAATGCCGCCACCAAAACGACACATTATTTAATCTCAGTTTTCAATCTTCAACCATTTTTATGGTGATTTGTATCAACCCTCCACACAACCTTTCTTTTAGGTTTCAAAAGTAGCACAATTGTTCTAAATTTGAGAGAGAGAGAGAGGGGGGGGGAGAATATCTGATCTAATAGGTTACATATTCATCATAAAAGAATATAATATTTAGTTGTAAGGAAAGAATATCTGAGTTCCAATTCTACGACTCTAAATTAAGGGAACACAACCCACAAAGCTTAAAGAGAAAAACACCCCCCAAAAGATGATAAAGGAGTCTAATAGCTTGATGATGAGAATATCTTCTTCTGCTACTGCCTTTAGTGAAGTGGGTAGGAAGGTAGGAAGATTCTCTCTCTCTCTCACATGATTTTTACAATGGTTTTTTGAACCTCAAGAATTATTTCTTAGAGAGCTTTAGATCTCTCCTTTAAGGATTCGAGGAATTCGGAAAGACTCTTCGCTATTGGATAATATGTGCATGATATTTATTAAATTACATGCATTTAAAGTTTGCATTCCTCTGGTGCACATGCTTGTTAAATGTTCACATCTCCTACTATAAATTCCACACCTCAAACAAATATGGTTGATCAGCTATCTTTAATTTCCACAAACTTCATAGTGTTTAATGGGTGGATAATGATTCTAAGAATAAACCAACTGGCTACAAGTCCATTCCATTAAATTAAAACTCTTAAGTTCAAATCTTTTCTTTCGGATACTTGTGAAATGAAAGGTTGTATATGTTCAATAAGTTAATCAGATACTCTTAAGGGATCCAAATACCTTCTAGTTAGCTTAAAAGTTTGGGTCTTGAATTAAAACAACAATTTTCTTTTAAATGAGTAAGAGATCAATGAGGAAAACAGTAACTTAACCAGACCCGATGGAACCAGTAATATTAGTACCAAGAGAGAACTTCTTCAATAAAAACAGGAGAGAGAGAGAGAGAGAGAGAGAGAGAGAGAGAGAGCGCATCCAATTCCCTTGGCAGGGAAAGGGACAGGTTTTGAAATGATGTGGTTGGTCACTTTCTAAAATCAGTCTTCTCGTACAAGACTCCAACCATAACCTTTTCTGCAGATTCTCTTCTTCCCGCCCCTTTTTTCTTTCTCTCTCTATGTACCTGCAATGCATGCCAGAGATTCTCCTCGTGACACGTACCGTGATCTTCTTTAAATCGTTCTTCTGAATATCCCTTTTGTCTGCTGGAAAATTGTGAGAATATTGCCTTCCACATAAGAACTAAAAAAATGAAAACTAAAAGAATAATGTGAAAAATCAAGACCAATATGTGTTTGTTTGGGTGCCATAACTATTTATTAGATCGGGTTCATCATGTCATCACAAGTTTAAAACTACATTAGACAGATACTATCAAATCAATAACGAGGAATAGCATGGAGCCCACTTCTAGAGGATAGGGTCGAATACAATGTTATTTTCCACAAATAACTATTGTTGATTCAATTGGAGGTGTTTGGATGGCTAGACAGCCTAGACTAGATATAAACATAGTGTTTGACATTATTGATATAAGATAAATATCCTGGTATTTGAACATACAACCTCAAAGTTATTAGTTCAGAATTTTTAACTCCGTACTAGGCATTGGCCTTTCCCATAATGACGTTTGGTAATGGAGCCTAGAAATTTCTCTAAATTTAAGGTGATTAATGTTTAAACACTTAACCATGGATGGTTATGGTCATATTACCATGATACCATATACCACCATTCCATATCAACCAATACTTACATAACTCCTCCTCAACTCTCACNACCATGGATGGTTATGATCATATTACCATGATGCCATATACCACCATTCCATATCAACCAATACTTACATAACTCCTCCTCAACTCTCACTTTTTTAGTCTCCAAAAACCGATCTACACATATTTTCAGAGCAAACACCTATATTTTTAAGGGATTTAGACATAAGGTATACAAACTTGTGTTAGGGTCGCTGAGGATGCATAACTTTGTTTTTAGAGGGGGGGGATTATGGGGCTTCTACATGCGATTTTGTAACCGCATGCAGGCTAGCCAACTTCTTGATGGTCGCGCATGAGATCGCACAAGACCACTTTGATTATGAGCTAGGGATGTAAAGATAACAGGCCTCAAATATATTCTATGCAATCNTTTGATTATGAGCTAGGGATGTAAAGATAACAGGCCTCAAATATATTCTATGCAATCTTAAAGGCGAAAAACCTCCATTTTGAGACTACCCTATCGCCATCTAAATTTATTCAAATTTACTGCAATCAATCCAATTTTCTTTCTTTTGACGCTGACCTAGTACTGTCATAGGTAGAAAATTGCCATTTAGGTTGGAGATGGGCCAGAAGCTTATCTAAAATTCAAAAAGCCCATCATGTGAGTTATTCTTTAAAAGCCCAAGTTAGGACCAATATCCTATCAAATATTCTCCCATAAAAACCTATTCCTCATGTCTTTCCATGCACAGTTGAAAAGATGTACTGCACATAAAGTACTTAAGGAATGTGTTCTTACACCTTTATCTTTCCTTTTAAAGTTAAAGAAGTTGTGGCAAATACATTTAGATTGATTTGGCTGGCTATATTACCATTACAGTCAATAGCTCAGTGTCCCAAAAGTTCGAGTCTCCCCCAAAAAAAAACTTGGTTAACTTGATGTGCATAGTTTGTAACCGATTGCAGATACCTAGAAGTTAGGGAACATGGGCGAGCCAAAAGGATAGTTGGTCATTACTATTAATCATTTTAAATAAAAAAACCTACCATAACAATTTTGTCATGCTTGAGCTTCTTCTTTTTTTTCTTTTTTTTTGTGAAAAGGCATATTACACTTGACATGCCCACTAGTTAGTTTCCCATCATATCAAGACAGGCCCACTAATTTCATCAAGTAACATATAATCATGCAATCTTACTATCAAACTTCAATTTTTTTTGACTTACCAAAAAAAGTCTCAATTTTTTGAACAAATTGAACCCGTATGAACTTGAATTCTAGCTCGTGTCATGTAGTTTGAGCTCAAAAATNAAAAAAGTCTCAATTTTTTGAACAAATTGAACCCGTATGAACTTGAATTCTAGCTTGTGTCATGTAGTTTGAGCTCAAAAATTCAAGTGTGGGTATTAACTAGTAAATCAGATCTAGGTTGAATCCACTCAACTAATTACATCGCTTGTTAGTTCAATATCACCCACTTTTAAATAAAGAAACATAAGTAGAAAAGGAAATCAAACAATGACCATCATTATTGTTGCTTTGAGAATAATCGATTAAGTTCCAATTTCCAAACAAGAATATGAATTGTAAAGGGATTCTATTCCTCATTATCCAATGCAACTGTCTGCAACTTTCTTATATGATTTATTAATCACCCAAAAAGCTTCAGAATTCAAAAATTCTGTTCAACCCAATTCAAAGACTAAAGTAGTGAAGAAAGGGTTGTCTTTATTTTAGCATTATATGAAATATTCTTTAGGCTTTTGGGAAAGCAAATGGCTTTGTGTCAGAATCGTTAACTGGAAGAATCAGATGATGAGAAACTGATTGTTCCACTTAAATTCCCTAATTCATTTATGATAATGATTAAGATTGGTAATGGTTTCAAGTGATTGATAGTTATCCTGATGCTAAAAGTTTTGTTTAGTTGAGGATTGCTTGAGTATTCTTATCTTTGAATGAAGGCAAGGAGAGTGTATTGTCATGAATGGAGGTAAAATTGTTTTTTTGGGGGGGAATAGTCTGTAATGGTGGTAAAATTGTTTATCACATTTATCTCTCTTCGATCCTGCTATTAGGTATAATCCTTTGGAACTAGGCACAATCATTGTGTGTGTGTGTGTGTGTTATCAAAGAAACAAAATGAAAAGAAAGAGTTTAGGAAGCGTTCTCTCCAAAAATACTTTAATTTTCCTATTTTTGATTTTTAATCAAACTACCTTTCAATTAAATTATTCCACATTTCAAGATAACCACTTCCTCAACTTCTCTCGCTCCTTCAAAGTCTCGCCCCTTTTTTCTTTTTTAACTTCTCTTGTTTCTCTAACCCTCCTAAATAAACAAATGAAGTACCAACCGGATGGAACAGAAAGAAATGGAATAGAACGTAAATCTCGTGCATTGTATAGATATGCTACTAGCTAGTATATACATACCCACCCTCCCGTAAGCTTGTATGTTATGTACTATATATGGTACTACTCTCCGAGAGATCAATATTCTCTCAAAGTAATTATTAGTGGAACACTTTGACTTCACAGAAGCATAGAGAGCATATAGCATCTGAAGAATGAGAAAGTGGGATAATGGAATTAGAACCACTCTGGTCGGCCTCTAAGCATTTAGAGTATTAGTGAAGACTGGAATTTTGAAGAATTATTTTTAGGAACTTTTGACCAATAATATAATTGTCATGTCTGTTGTCAACTAAAAGTTCAGAAATTTATTACAAAACCAATAGTCTCATCACTGCGTAAGTTTTCATGGTCTAAAGAATGAATACATTTTTACAAATATCTTTCACCTTATACCTTCTAAAGTTGTGATTCTTGCTGGTCCATTCTTATCCTTGTCAAGCATTTGGAATTGCTTGATGTATTGTTGATCATCATATTATTCATATATACATACGTGTGTGTGCTTGTTTTGATAAATCCATTCTTATCGGACAAGCAAAAAAAAAAAACATTCTTATCCTTAATGTGTGACGACGGGAAATTTTGGATCCAAAAAATTAGCTTAGAACTTCAAAAGGTAGTTCAAGTAATAACATGGACGAGTTATAAATTCAGACATTTTAAATTTAAATCTTAACAATCCCATGGGACTAGGTCATGAGGGATTTATCCTCATGAATATCTTAGTCCCGATCAGGGGTGGAGCCAGAAAATCTTGTTAGGGTGAGCACAAATATTTCAACTATTTTTTTTTTCTTTCAATCAATAGAAATAAAATGATAATTTATATTTAATTACATCCTATTTAATACTTAAAAGTTCATTAAACCCAATAGACCAAAAATTAGTTAGCCTAATGTATACAAACAACAACAACAAAAAAGACTAATCATATCTTTTTACAAAATATAGGTTAATTAAAATCATTTAGAATTGACTCTGGTGAATTTTGTACCTTGAAATTGTTGCATAACAATTTTAATATTCTTTATATACAAAATCATGTTATCATTTCAATATTTATCACTCATTCGATTATACAGTTCAATGCACACTCTATAATGTCTACCGTAATTAGCAAAATAAATGTCAAAATCACAAATAAACTAGCTAATACATTTATCATATCTTTTTTAAAAAATTCATATTTATTTGATATAAGCATACACTAATTGATGTGCCAAAAAAAAAATAATAAGATGGGCATAGTTAAAAATATTGAAGAAATACTTAAAATACATGTAAGTAATGTTAACAAAAAAATGAGGATTGGCATGTGCCCTNATAAGGTGGGCATAGTTAAAAATATTGAAGAAATACTTAAAATACATGTAAGTAATGTTAACAAAAAAATGAGGGTTGGCATGTGCCCTTGGGCATATGCTCGCTCCGCCCATGGTTTTTGCGTGAATGACCTGCTTTTGATCAAATCAGGGAGAGAATTAATCGAAGTGCGAATAAGTTGGCCTAGACACCCTTGATCATTGAAAAAAAAAGGTTAGCTTAGGAGAAGTGAAAATACATAAAATGGCTTGTTAATTTTTTTCTTTCAAATATATAGGACAACAAGCCTAAATAATCTAAGAATAGTATAGAGAAAATTTTCTTTAAGGGGGCATTGGTTGATCACCTCCATCCACTCCTCCAAAATCCATCATTGGTTGCAAGGACGAATTCAGAATTTTATGTTAAAAGAGAGAGTCAAACCCATGTACATTATCCCACACCAAAGGAGTGAATTATACTTATACTTTGTAGATAAAAGTTTACAGTGTCTAAACTATATCAATCTAATCAACATACATTAAATATAAACAATACATAATGAAAATGAACCACAGTAACAATTTCTCATTTTAATAAAATATTTTTAGTCGTCTATTTTTATAGAGAATGTCAGAGCAGGTGTATGAAAGATTAAACATCTTGCGGCAAAATTTGCCTGACTGGCCAGTATATTTGGGCAATGAAGCCCCTTCAAGAAGCTACATTGTTAGAACTTAACTTCCCAGCAATTCTTGTGCTAAAACCAGTCAGAAATTGTCCATCATTATTCCGTACAATAACACCCACACCTGAATATCTACAGGAAGCGAAAATAGCACCATCGAAAGTAATCTTAACATAACCAACTGCTAGAGCCTTCTAACACACATCATGCATCTGAGGAGGTGGAATAGGATCACAAAGTCCTATTGAAGGAAACTGATGGAGATAATCTTTGAGGACTGAACAACTTCCAAAGGAGATTTCGAACATCCATCAATTCTAAACTTGTTTCTGTTAAGGCAAATGGACCAAGCTAAAACAGCAAATGTATATTTGAAGAACCAAAAATATTATAAACCCTAACTTAAATTTGAGTCAAGATTAAAAATACTCTTAGTTGGGAGAAGTAAGATACCTATTCGAGTTATCGATTTCAATAACTGGGTCAGTGGTATGTGGTCCATAGACTAGATTACATGAGACAAGTTTATTGTGGCCCAAAAAATTGAAACGGGCTTTAAATATGTGGGCCAAGTCTTGAGTACGAGATGACTTGTCCAAGTCACACCCCTGTATTCATGGATCAAGTGTGTGTGAGGATAACTATCTGATACATGTAAATGGCAGAAAGGCCAGAAAACATAGCGTAAATTGAGACTTAGGCATGCACCTTATAGACTCATAAAGGTTAGAGGGCTTGTGAAGAAAAGTCATCAAAATCACTTTTAAGAATATAATGAGGAAGACTAAATGATTATGTACCGAAAATTATAATATTTAAAGGTGAACTTATATTCCAAGTGGCTTAATCCATAATTTAACATGGTTTAAGTTAAAACTTTTATAGTCAAGTTATTGTTCTTAAAAGTTAAGTTACGTCTTACAAAGGGAAAGCAATTAGTTGAAATAAGACACGATAGATCATGAATATTTTGATCAATAATGAATTATCTTGATTAGTTAAAGTTTGTTTAGTAAAGTGTAATTTGACCTCACAATATAATAAATTTTTATCCAGAACCATTATATGCTATTTAGGTTGAAACGAGCTTTTAAAAAAAATATTTTTTTTATGTAAAAACTAATATATATATATATATATATAATAAAACACATAGCAACTTAAATTTTTATCCCCTACATATTTTTCACATAAAAAAAATCACATCACTCATTTCTATCACATTTTTAATCATTTATATATTTTCCTCTTAAAAATTCACATCACTCATTTATATCATATATTTAATCATTTAATATTTGATTAATTTGTAGTTAATATAATTTTTATTTCAAACATTATTTATATACAATAATATATACATATTGAAAAAATTTAATATAGGGAGATCGATTTTTTGAGCGTTCGAATTTTATATTTTATTGTACCTTCAGACACAAATAAAATTTGATTTGAGTGTGAGTACTCCAACAACTTAAACTTGTATTGAATATTCTTACTCCAACTTCTTCGAATTAGTAAGCTATAATAAAAAATAAAAAAAAAGTTGGATAAAAAAAAATGAGCTTGAAATATATTTAGAGAAAGTTAGGGAGAGTTAGAAAGAATGATTGAATAGTGGTGAAGAAATAATGAAAGAATTGCTTTTATTTGTAGATTTTTGGTGAGGGAGGTTTGTGTAATTGTTTTAAAACAAAAACTAGCCGTTAGGGGTGAATCTATAATGTTTTCTAAAGAAAGGAAAACACGTGTTAGAATTCAAACGGTTATAATTGATTGGACTAACAGGTTTTTAACGGGCCAGTCCATTGGATTTTAACAGGTAATGGAAAAGACCTTAATTGCAGGGCCAGCGGAAACCTGTTAACCCATTGGGTTGCCGGGCTTTGGGCAGCCTATTGGCCGAGGCCTTTGAACCCACTTCACTCCCCCAAATTTTTTGTCAATTACTGGGCATTGTTTTTTTTAATTCTCAATTATCTCTTTTAAATTTTTGTCAATGACTATTTCAAAACAATACAAAGACGGAGTGGTTTATATGAAAATATTTTTGGTTCTTATTTAAATTGAGAACAAAAATGTTTGTTCATTTTGTCGTCCTTTTATTTAGCCAAATAAATATTCAGGCCTCTTAGAACACCCGACTAATCTTTCTGTGTATATTCAATCGTTTCATCTCGCTTGCACCGAGTAGCAGTCATGATAAATTTCTAAAGAAAGGTCGATTTTAAGACCTCCGAAGTTATAGAGTAAACTCTTGACCAACTTATTTATATTTGACAGTTAAAACAAAATGCTTGTCACTCCCATGCAGTGATACCCATATCATGCAGAGTAAATTTAATTGAGATAATTTAAAAAGATCCATTGCCATACATTTGGAAGTTGCTAAAGGCTGTAGCTTGTGGGTAAATTTTGATGAACTGTAAATGAAGAAAATGGGCATGAAATTAAAACCGAACCTCTAAAAATGACAAAAACTATCTTCAAGGGCCGACAAATGGCCAATGGCCCAATGGCCTACCTGGCAATCAACCAGCCTGCCTCATATCGATTGTCAAATGGGTACGTCGATGGCTGTGGTGTTTTTTTTAGGTCTTTTGAAAGTTGGTACATGAAATTAGACCTAATTGTCAAAAAATATATATAAAAAATATTTTGTAAAAAAATCCACTTAAGACACAGAAAGACTTGAATATCTTTTTATTGTAAATAAGTTTCCTAAAAATAATTTTAAAAATTAATTTCACATTTAATTATCTCCATATTATCTGGTGTGTTTGTCTCTCATTCTTTTTTATTTCCTATATATATACTAGCAATTATTCATGCCTAAAGGCACTATGTAACAAAAAAAAATCGCAATTAATTGATTGTGCCTATAGCACTATATAACTCAAAAAAATGTCCAGTTTAAATAATATCTCTTTGTAAAGGTCTAAGCTGCCACCACCACCACCACCAAACTCTTCTATTTCTTAAACAACTCTTCCAATATTATCAAGTTGTGACCATAACTCATCACTTCTAACCCTACCCAACAAAAATCATGACTAAAAAAGGATAATCACAACTATTAGCAAAACCTATAAAACATATAAGCCTTATTGGGAAAGCAAAATAATTTAAAATTAATCACCAATTATAGATTCTAAGAGAACAACTCCAATTTTCAAAAAAAAAAAAAATAAAGCAAATTGTTATAGACAACCATTACCACCAACCTACCACCACAACCTCCACCTATGAAAATTTGTTTGAAAATTTAGACAAACTTTTATGATTCTACTACCATAAAATTAAATGATGACACATAGAAAATCATAAACAAAAAATTGAAGACAATAAATAGAGAAGTAGTGTGAAAGAGAAAACTTATACTTCTCTTGTGTCTTCAAAGATACTTTCTTCAATTGATCAGTTTTTTTTACCCTATGAAAATGGGTGGGAAATGTGAGAGTGACTCAGTTCATATAACTGTAATAAAACACACGCTATAACATAAAAACACTTATTTCGCCATTCATCAATCAACTACTGCCCATGACCCCGACAGCAAAAAGAAAGGAAAATTAAAAAATAAGAAAAAAAAATAAAATGGGAAACCAATAGTTAGATCTTCCATAAATTCATCAATTTATTACTCATGCAAATCCAAAAAATGTGAAAGGTAAGCAAGATAGTTCATTCACTACATACCAATATTACAATTACAACATTGCTAGAATGCACAAATAAGGACTTCTCGACTATTAAAAATAAAACAATCACAAGCAACTTAAACTAATTGAATCGAAGCAACCAACTGAAAAAGTAGTATAAAACTGTTTCATTGATACATTTTACAAAGGTGAAGATATGTATCTATGGCTAATCATTGAACAATGGTAGATATGTATCTATGGTCAATTAATGAACAATAGTATGATTCTTTTTAACACTCTCTAGTGAGCTTTTTCCTTTGTGAAACAAAATCCCTCTTCGTCTATATCTCAGAAGGGATGAATTCTTTTTTCTCTCCCTAAAACATAGTCCACTGAAACCAATAATCAACCTCGCTTTGAAAATTTTGACTTACAGAAAAAAAAGAAATAATCATTTAATTTTTCTATTACATAGACAGTCCCAAAAAACTTATTTAATTGAATAGAAATAATGTTGCAAATAATGAAGAACTACCTTTTCTTCTATTTACTTGTGGATGACAGCACCATTGTCTTTCATCCTGTCCACAAATTCTGCCTTCTTTTCCAATTTCTCTAACCCATCATGCATAGATAGTGTCAAAATAAAATCATATCCAATATTAAGGTCTTTTTCGTTTCATTATACCTTGCTAGAAAATAAAAGAAGAATTATTACCTCAATTTGTTTTAGCTCAACCTTTGTAGTTACTTTCTTGCTATTCTTCCATGCTCCAATGGTAGATAATTTGTGTGAGCTCTGTTCAAGAATTTCAAATTGTTAGAATTACTAACATCCATGTTACTCTTTCTAATTCCATACTTAATCCTTTTAACATTGTACCTTTCCTGCAGCAAATCAATCATAAAACCAAAGAGATTCAATCACAATGGCAAGAAAGGGTAGAAATCAAATAATCGTTGAAACTCAAAAGCAATCAATAATAATTTTATTTATTTCCCGAGTACTCAGGTTAGGGTTGTGAGAGAAAGAGGGGTAGAGGTTTGTGGGGGGGAAGGGTGTATAGGCTTTGATGGTGGTTCGCTAGACACAGAGGAAAAGTTAGAGAGGCAGGGAAAAGAAGAGAGAAAGAGTTACCCAAGAAGGATGGTGTTGTCACCAGGTGGCAGTGTTCGATGACGTTATTGGCGGCGGTGCTCGATAATGTCATTGGCGATGTTCGATGGCTGGCACGGTTAGCAGCGTTGACACAGGGATGAGGGTGTCGTTGACAGATATAGGAGATTGGGGGAGAAAGAAAAATGGAGAAAGATGGCGTTGTTGGATAGAGAAGAAAGATAGGGATAGAAAAAGATAAGAGAGAAAAGGTTTGAAGATTGGGGGAAAGAGAAAGAGTTTGAGCGTGATTGAAGGGCCAGAGAGAGATTTGGGGCGTTAATGATGGATTGAGAGTAAAACAGAGAGAAAAATTTGGATTCGTGAGAAAATAGCGTGATTGAGGGGGGATTCCAAAATTAAAACGTTTAGGCAAGATAATTTTGAAATGATTTGATAACTAAAAAAGAAAATGTGGTTTGGCAGGAAAACAAAATTCAGTATTCATTATAGACTATTAGATCAAAATTTTTGAGATGATTTGAACTGTCTTTTATGTTGAGATTACGTTGTCTGTTGGATATGTTTATGTTTTGTCTCAAAATGATCTGGACTTCTCTTTGTCTTCAAAAGTCAAACTCAACTCTATTTTGTAATATATATATACTAGCAATTGTACGTGCCTGAAGACACAACGTAACAAACAAAAAAATCGCAAGTAAATACATGTGTATTAAGAGACTGTATGTTATAAAAAATTGTCAATTAAAAAAACTAAGAAAAAATATTGATAAATATAAAATGGGCCCATTATTTTTTTAAAAAAAATTGATAGAATACAAATCAAAACAATCTAAAATATTGTTCAATGAATGTTTAATTATTGATTGATATCCAAATGGTAGTAAATTCAAAAATCATTGTGGTATGAACACAATCAAATAAATATGAGATAGAAAGCAAGGAAGGCAGATTAAGAGATGAATTGCAACAAAAAATATAATAAACAACATCAACAAAATCTAAATCAATTAAAACTAAGTTTTTAACACTCTACTGGGTTAAATTACTTTTTTTGTCCTCATAGTATGTTGATAGATTAGAGAATACTCATGCCCCTAAATATAATATTTTTTGTTCTATTTCTCCAAACTATGACGACTAAATTCTCTCTAAAAATAAGACCCTACAAAAATATGAATATGTTCAAACCTTATCCAGTAAATATGTTTTTCATATATCATACTTAAACATATTTGTGGAGAGATAACATGTCATCAATGAAAACTGGTCTTGATCAAATTTTCATGATTAAATCCAATTACGCTGACATTATCAAATTAAGAAACTAAATACATAAAATTTGAGTCTCATAAAGAATTTAAGCAAAATCCTCTAAAAACACAACTATACATAACTATTACCACTAATACTACCATTACAATTATTACCACTTAGCCTACATTTTGATAACTAATCAAATTTTGTGCTCAAATTGAAATTAAATCTAACCAAGTCAACTATTTAAATTAATTTTTCTATTCCATTCAAACCAAATTTCATCAACTAAGTTAATTTTATGTTGCACAAATTTGTCCCAAGAGCTTTACCCCACCACCACCCATTTATCACAACTTTGAGATTAAATATCATCACTAAGACCACCATCATTATCACTTCCAAACCTAAAACATATCTTTAGCAATCATCGGTACCGCTTCGAGAAGGCGAGCTTTTAATTATAATCCAAGCCAAATAATGTATCAAATTGGCAACAAATCAAATGAACAATAAGACATATTGACAACAAATCAAGTTGAATTTTAGTATACTGCAGGAATAGTGTATAACTTGCAAAATTTATAAATGTGCACAAAGCATTAAATTAAAGTCAAGATTTGAAATTTTTTAAAAACATAGACATTACAACCTGAAGAACCTTAAACAACAGCATGGAGAACTCATTAAATATCGTGCATACACCTCACAGAGGTTTCTGTCGTTTTTTCTTTCTTTTGATACAAACCATTCCCAAAATGTGCCAAAAAACCAAAAGGCTTGGCTCTTGATCAAAAGGGCTCCTTGGTTCTTCCAAAATTCTTTGCATTTCTTGGACAAAACAAACACCACAAATAGATGAACTCATCTTTGTTTACAAAGAACCACGTTTGAACCAATATTAGGTCCTCATGTCCTAAAACGTACAGAAAAGGATTGTAAATAACCTAAAAATATGTAAAACTAAAAAAAAATAACAAACTCAAACCAACAAATCACTTTTTTAGGAGATTATCGTTCCATTGGAGTTGTGTCATTGTTGATCGCTAAAGCTTAGCCGTCATGCTATAGATGGTCACTACAGCAGACAAAGTAAGTTTGCTAAAAATTAAGGATAATGTTGGCCCGCTCATTGAAGTAATAATACAAATACTTGGTGTTTTGGTGACTGTGATGGGTTTCAGTAGCAATGTGTGCGTGTGGGGGTGGGGAGGCGTTTGTTGGCTAGGGAGGTTTCGGTGGTAGTGGTGGGGAGGAAAGGAGGGGGAGGTACTAGTTGGCTATAGGTAAGAGTTTGGCTTTGGATATATAAGGTGTTTGGTGAGTTGTTATGAGTTTCGGTGGTAGATGGGAGAGGGAAGGAAGGGGGGTTAGGGTAAGGGGACACACATGCAGAGAGAGAAATAGGGGGAGGGATACTCGGGTGAGGCTTCAAGATTGTCGATGGTTGATCATTGTATCTCCAATGGTGCCTCTATAGTGTTACTGTAAAAAGAGAAGGTTTCAGTGAGGAGAGAAAAAGAGAGAAGAGAAAGGGGTGCCAATGGCTATTCGTTGGGGGCAAAGATCGAGAGGAAGAACAGAGAGAGAAAGAAAGAGAGGCAAAGGAAAAAGGGGATATCAAAAATAATTAGGTGAAAAGATCGAGATGGATGCAGGTGATAAAGAAAAATAGAGTAAATAACATAATATCATCATTATATTGAATATTCTCAAGTGTAATGTGAAAAAGTGATTCTTCTGATATGAAAAGCATAAGCGGGGGTCAAAATTTAAATATGGACGATAATTTTAGATTTGAACAGAATTTTAGATTTAGATGACATTGATTTTGGGCGAGATTGAGAGGCAAATTCAATATAGAGATGTCAATTTTGGAAACGAAAATTTTTGATGGGCAAAAAGATTTCAATTTTCAAGAGTTAATGTGGTACGTTGGATCAAAACAATCTGAGACGTCAATAGCTCGAGACAGTTTGGGATAATGTCGTTCATTGGATGATGTTTTTTTTTATCACAAAACAATCTCAACTGCTCTTTGTCTCTCGGACGCAAAATCGTTCTATTTTATTATATACTAGGGATAATCTGTGCAACCAAAAAACATCGAACATTAAATATGGGTACGAAACAATCAAGCGCTGAACTCGGATACGTACTAAATTGAAAGCCTAAACTCGTCCTATATCACGTGTCTAAATGCACTATACATAGTTTTTAAATACGAAATAATCAAACAATGAATATAAACATGCAGTTAAATCATAAAGAGAAAAGAATAAAATCGTGCTTTCACATTGCTAAATACTAATTCACTGAATAAATGACCCAAATTAAATCATAAAGAGCTAAAAGAAAATCAAAAGAGGTAACAATAAATTTATCAAATACGATTCGACTACTAAAGCGTTGTTGGCATACGATCAAATATGTTCACTGTCAACGCTCAGTATTTTGCCATGCTAGAGTAACACTAATTTATTTCAAATTCTTTGCAACAGAAAATTCGGTTCCATTAAAGTCACAAAATTAAGAAGGGCAAAGATATACCAAAGTAAGAAAACCCACCTCTATGATCAAGTAGAAACTTCAATTAATAATGATTTTATTCTCTAGATTTCTTGGTTTTATAACCCAATGCATGTAGCTGTGTCACAAAAAAAACAATATTATCCTCTTAAAAAGGGCAAAAATTATTATCAATGCTGATTTTGTTCTTTTTAAGGTATTTTTTTTCCTTATACAAAGGGTGCAAATCAATAAGGTTGTAACTTAAGAGATTTTTTGCTTCTCATTTTAGGTGGGTTTTGACAAAGTAGTAAGGTTGTTCTATCGTGACTTGGGTATCAAGAACTCGAGTTGCAAAAATAACCTCATCATTTTCAAAGCAAAAACAAAACGAACTAATATCATAACAAACTTGCTATTTCAACAGTTATCTATCTAATACAACACTCCTTATGCCAAAACAATACCAAAAAAATTAAAGAAAGGACATAAAGTAAATAGCAGAGAATAGTTATTCAAGAAAACTCGATCTTTCTGGTCATGCTTCCCTATTTCCCAATAATGGTGCAAATATATGGAGTTAATACATTGAGCATTATATTATATGAAGATCACTTCACGGAGAAAAAAAAATGACACTAAACACAATCAGAGCAAATTTTTCTCACCAAAGTGAATGTTGAAAAAAGAACCCCTAGGTGACTTAAACAACAAATAAACATCCAAATCTACAAACCAAATTCATCTACGAAGGAAAATCATTATGCACATGGCTGCTGAGTAATTTGTTTTGCATTTCCACCATTAAACACCAAACTATAAATGGTTTCCATGATTTATTTTTGTGAGGGAGGAGGTAAATTTTCGATAAAGGATAACTCTGAAACTAAAAGCAGTGCTACATGTCAGTTCATTGATGTCAGTCTGAGAAAAGATTCACCATGCTTTTGGTATTACTACCATTGCATTTCATGTACTTTCACCTTGGTATCAGTACTGTATATGTATTGGTTGTCATGACATTTAAATTAAATTCAAAGTTATTTTCTCCAATCAAGACTACAAAGTTCTTTCTGCTTGTTCAAACTGACAACATTTAGGATTTTAACAACCTTTATCTTGCTATGTCAACAAACTCAATACAAAAAGGAGCTGTTAATTGCTTTTTTTCATTTTCCATGTTTTTGGACATGCAGACGACACTGTACCAAGAGAAATCGTTAAATCTATGCAAATCCAAATTTGTTTGCAAAAATCAAATATTATACCAACTTATAAAAATGAGTATGGAACTTACCTTTGCCAAATTTGTTTATAATAGAAGCCGATAGAACAACCTGCAATATATATAAGCAAACAAGGTGGAAAGAACAAAAAAAATAATATCCAAACTGTGCGTGCAAGATCCTACACAATATAAACACTAGAATAGATCTCTTCCGTGGTGAACACATGTCCGTCAATCGGGTGGTCGTTCTTGCTACTTGAACAGGTTGTGCGGGTCGAAAGTGGATAATCAATCGTTTGTATGAGTCGCATGAGTGATCCTAGAAGTTTAAAGGAGGTTCCTGAAACAAAGGAAAACAGGTGAGAAGGGCGCCGGATTGTTTTTTGGCGTATCCCCTCCCACGACCAAGTCAGTTCTTTGAGAGAGGGGAAGAAGAAAATATTATATGATGGTTGAAAGAGGGTTTGTTGTGTACCCCTTTTCTATGTTTGTGAGGATTATTTATACCCTAAAAATTTATCATTGCTGACAGCATAGCTAGTAGGTAATCATTGGGGGTGGGCAGTGTGCACACCAATTTCTATGAGTAATGATCTTATTCTTTACTGCTCGGGACCCTGAGCAACTAATGCTTTCTCCTCAATCTGCCGAACATTCAATGATCTTCTCTCGACGGGGGTGTATTAAATGCCCAGGCTTTGGGACATTTATTACCTTTCACTTCTGAGCTCTCATGCATTAAATGTTGTCTTATCAAGGGAATGGTGCATTAAATACTTGTTTTCCCAAATCGTGTGTCAGCAAGGGCATTCTGGTCTTTTTGTCTTTGATCGGACACAATACGCCACGTGCCCATTCCCATTTGGTTGAGTCTTTTGCTTTCTTGTGCCTTCTGACACCATTTGAGTAAAACGAGGTCATAATGGCTAGTCTAGTCTTGCCTAGGCTAGTGATTTGTCCATCAATAGCCCCTGCAGGTGTAGAAACGTCAATGCGAATACATACCCCTCGATGTCGAGGGACTAGCATGATTTAGGACTGATGTACCCAAACTGCCGAGGAATACGTGTTGGTCCATGGTGGTTTGGGGATCCTTGATCCATGTGAATAACATCCTCGGGGCAGGGGGTTTGGAAATCGATGAAGACATGTCAGTATTGGAGCAAGTGTCTCTATTGACGTCGAGTACATGTGTCATCATCTAGGAGTGTTTGAAAATATCCCATCAACTGCCCCCAGCCTTCGATCTTCTGACATCGAAGACACGCGTTGTAAGGAGACGAAGATTTTGCAACTACCCCAACTACTCCATCATTACTTTCAGTCATTTTCTGCTGCTTAGAAGGTCATGCGCATTAAATGCGCCTCTTCGTGCTTCATGCCTAATGATGGGGATGAGTACTATATAAACGGGCTCTCTCTCTCTCTCTCTCTCTCTCTCTCCCACACTTTTGCCATTTCGAACTCAGAGAGCTTCGCCTGAAAACTTCGCCGGAGGCCCCTTTCGTCACGTCGTCTACTAGTCAGTCGTCACCAGAGTTTAGACCAGCAAACACCCTCTTGCTTCTGAACCTTCTGGAGAGAGGAACCACTTCGAGCCCTTCAAAAACCTTCGTTCGCATTCTGGTGAGTCCTTGTATCTCCCTTCTTTCCGTCTTTCTAGGTTTTTATTTTTTATTCCCTGATAACCGCAGGTGTTTCTAGTTGTCATTGTGTAACCAACCCTCAGGAAACCCCTTGGGGATCTTCGTAGAAAATTTTTTTCCTTCCTCTTCAGTTTTTATCTTCTTCGGAGATGCCCCGACGTCGCCCTGTCACCGAGGATCCCCAGGCCAGTTCCTCGAGGCCAGGGAAGTACAAAGTGAAGGGAGACGAACAGATCAATAGGTTTAGGACTCGATACCGCATCCCCCCAAAAGTAAGTATAGATGAGTACGACCCAGTTTTCCATAACCGTACTTTTGGGGCCAAGAATGAGATGACCTTTTTCACCAAGGCAATCATAGAGGGTGGAATTAGGTTCCCCCTGCCTCCTCTACTCCTGCAGTTCCTCACCCATTTCAACCTCTTCCCGGGGCAGTATTGTCTTAATGTATTTAGGATAATAATGGAGGTCTTAGAGCTTAACAACCGTCTCGGGATAAACGTTGGGCTCAACGATATCCTTTTTTGCTACTCTCTGTTGAGGGTCATACCTCAACAGAATTTCTACCTCAAAGCTAAGAATCCCTCTATGTACCTTGTAACTCACCTCCCTAACTCGGACAAAGGATACAAGGATGACCTTCTAATTTTCAGTGAATCCTGGCAACGGGGACCGGTCCCGAGTACAATGGTCTGATGTGCCCTTTAGAATGGAGAACGATAAGTACGTCGGCTTCTCCGAGTCTATTATTTTTGTCCTTGGGATTTTTTTTAGAAGTTTTAATAACCTTCTTTCTTATGCAGACGTCTCTGCCCAGGAAGTTGCTCCTCTCCCTCGGTCCTTGGTGAACTTTGCTGACCTCGTCACTGTTTGGAGATTTTTTGGCGACGATGGGTTCGGCCAGGCTGCTCACATTTTTCTGAACTACTCAACAGGGTACAAAAAGTTCTCACAGCTCCCCCAGCCTTTCAACCCTTTATGGTGGTTTGAACTCTTCGATTAGACTGTGCAACAAAAGGCCGAGCAGAACTTGGAGGAAGACCCCGACAGGGCTACTGAGGAGGAAGTATAGGATGCACTTGAAGTTAAGGAGTCCAGGGCCAGAGAGGCTTTGGTTCCTTCGCATGCTGAGGTGGGGACTTCTGGGAGAGATTCGTGGCTTGACTTCCACATCCTTTAGTCTCTAGACGCAGAGGACACCTTTGAGGTAGCCATGTTTCGCACGCCCCACATAGATCTGGTATTCCTGAGGCAGAGGCAAGCCTTTGCCGCCGGGAGAGGACGAGGATCAACCAATAGCGCCCCATCAACATGTACCAGTGCCAACCCCCCTCCTCCAAGGGCCGTTGGTCGGGGTCAAGTGCGCAACTGAGATCCTTAAGTCGAGGAGAGAGGAGTACCAAACAAAGGCACGACAACCCAGGCAGAGGATCCAAGGCCCCCTCCGCTCAACAGCCAAGTGGGTGGGGCCATGGGTTACCCCCTCCACCTCAACAACAACAACAACAGAGACAGACTCCACCTCCCCCTTCGTAGATGGTGGAAGCTGTAGAGTAGAATCCTTAGGCCACTGATCATATGAACCGGGTGATCAGGGTCGATGATTCCATTCTATAGGACCCCCATGTCGCCAACGCAGTGAGCGAGACGCTCCGATTCGAGGCCAACATAGAGGCTCATAGAGGGGGCAGACAACGAACACGTTGTTCCGTTCCATCATTCAAAATTTTTTGGTGGTAAGTTCATCTTTGTTTCAGCCTTTTCTCGTCGTATATCCTATAATTGACCAAGTTTTTTCCTTCGCAGGCCACCCAATAAATTTTCATAATCACTGCGCAATATCATGCAGCCAGGATGGACCTCCAATGGACCTAGGAGCAGAAGGAAGAGGCTGAAGGAGCCCTGACCAGTGCTAAGGAGGATGTGGCTACCAGGGACTTCACCCTCATGGGGCAAGTTGCTCAGATTGAGTAACTCCTTAAGGACAGCGAATTGGCGAAGGTCGACGTTGAAAAGCTAAGTGCTGCCTTGGCCGACGCTGAGAAGAGGATCACACAGCAGATGCTGCGGCTCTCTGCGGCCGAGGTTAGGGCTGTGGGGTCAGAGGAGAATTGCCTGGCTCTGATCCAGGAGCTGGACAAGATCAGGGCAAAAGCTGAGAATAGGAAGGCTGAAGAGCAAATCTGAGAGGAGTTTGCTGACGACATACTGCCCGCCCTCGAGGAGAACAGCAAAGAGTTCTTCAAAAAGGGGTGGGATGAGGCGCTTCGAGTCGCCGGCGTGCTTCTAGACTCCCCACTCTTCCAGATGCACAACTACATCCCATCGATGGAGGTGGCGCAGGCCGAGGCCGAGGTTGCTGCTAAGGGTGCGGCCGTAATGCCAATGCAAGTTTTGGAAGACCGACCTGAGGTGGTAATTCTCATCCCATCAGATGAGGCCCTGCCGAAGCCAACCCCTTCTGCCCCCGATTCTAACATTTCTCAAACCTTGCCTGCTACTGATTCTACCCTGGCTCTGCCTGCTCCCGAAGCTGCTCACCCCTTCTACATTGATTCTCCTTGCAGTAACATGTTGGAGATGCCCGGGGCTAGATGAAACTTCTTTTTGTCTTTTTTGAACTCTACTTTTTTTTTTCTGAACGTTGTAACCCTCGGGGACGCAAAGCCCCTTTTTTTTTTAAATGAATAGCCTGCTTTTTATTTTCTGAGTACTTTTATTGTCTATTGAAATCATTTCATCATATATATTTCATCATCTTTTTTACACTGATGCTGTAATAACCAGTGGTAACGTAATATCTCCATGTCTTGAATACCTAGGGAGCAATCTGGCTGATCCGACCGATTAGTTCAGCTTCATCATTGCTGTGTCGTATCCCCCCTCAGGGTAGTGTCCTCCTCAGGGGTGTATTCCTCAGACTGATTTGATGGCCTTGCCCTCCCAGGAAGCTTGCTCCTGTTTTTCCTTCGGAGGCAGGAGTTCTTGAACTCTGCCTCTAGGGTCTTACCCTTCCAAGAGGCTTGCTCCTAATTTTTCTTCAGAGGCAAGAGTCCTTGAACTCTGCCTCCAGGGCCTTACCCTTTCAGGAGGCTTGCTCCTGATTTTCCTTCAAAGACAAGAGTCTTTGAATTCTGCCTCCAGGGTCTTACCCTTTCAGGGGGCTTGCTCCTATTTTTCTTTCGGAGGCAAGGGTCCTTGAACTCTGCCTCTAGGGCCTTGCCCTTATGATACTATCATTTGATGATACTGCCATTAATCAGTGCTGAGAGAGAGAATACTCAAAAATAGTACTTCTTTAGATTTATCACATTCCAAGGCTGTATTACAGGTTTTTCTCCCATATCTTTTAATCTATATGATCCGGAGCTCCCTACTGACACCACTTTGTAAGGTACCATCTTCCCATCTGTTGGGTCTCGGGTAGTGGCCATCACCTTTCTGAGGACCAGGTCGTTGACTTGAAATTCTCGGGTCTTGACTCTTTTGTTGTGAAGTCTAAAAATTCTCTCCTGATATTTGGCCATTCTCAAGGCAGCCATTTTCCTTCTTTCCTTTGTCAGATCTAAATCCAGACCAAGTTGTTGGTCATTGCCACCTGTGTCGAAGGCTTGAGTCCTTATGGTGGGGAGTTCCACTTCCAGAGGTATGATTGCCTCCATCCTGTAAGCCAGGGAGTAGGGTGTCTCTCCTGTCGAGGTCCGAGAGGTGGTCCTATATGCCCACAGAATGTTTGACAGTTCATCCGCCCATCTTCCATTCGTTTTTTTCAATCTTTTCTTGATCCCGTTGATGATCATTTTGTTGGAAGATTCTGCCTGCCCATTGGCTTGGGGGTATGTAGGGGTAGAATAGAAATTATGGATCCCAAGTTGCTCGCAAAAAGATTTGAACCGTCCGCTTGTGAATTGAGTCTCATTATCTGATACAAGCGCTCAGGAAATCCCAAATCTAACGACTATGTTTCTCCAAACAAACTTTTTAGCTTCTATGTCGCGGATGTGAGTCAATGCCTCTGTTTCAACCCACTTGGTGAAGTAATCCGATGCTACAATCAAGAACCTCTTATTCCCAGGAGCCTTAGGCAGGGGTCCAACCAAGTCGAGCCCCCACTGGGCGAATGGCCAAGGGCTGGTTAATGGATGCAAGTCTTCTGCAGGCT
This sequence comes from Ilex paraguariensis, assembly GCA_963454935.2. NCBI lineage: Eukaryota > Viridiplantae > Streptophyta > Magnoliopsida > Aquifoliales > Aquifoliaceae > Ilex > Ilex paraguariensis. Next base: position 1,101,631 of record CAUOFW020005946.1, read on the forward strand.
GTTTGATTGTCGGGGCGAACCTCTGACATTGGTCACATTTTTGGACATATGCTTGTGTGTCCCTCTGCATCCGTGGCCACCAATATCCCTGAGACATGATGCTGTGAGCCATGGATCGCTCTCCAGAATGCCCTTTACATATTCCTTCGTGTACTTCGTAGATGAGGTCTTCCACCTTACCCTCCTGGACGCATAGTAGGTAAGGTCCTGAGAACGACCTTCGGTACAACTTTTGATCCGGAGAGATCCAAAATCTTGAGGTTTGACCTTTATCTTTTTGGTTTCTTTCGAACACTCGGGGAGATCCCCTGTTACCAGGAACCTAAGAAAAGGATCTGTCCAGCTAGGCTGCCTGTGTTCTTCTTGGACGGCCATCGCCTCAGGAGCTTTATCTATACTGGAAGTGAGAAGATACTCTATGGTGATTCTGCGCAGCCGAGAGAAATCCAGTGCCGAGGCTAGCCAAGCAAGGGCGTCGGCATGCACATTCTTATCTCGGGATACTTGTTTGACCTCAATCTTCCCAAACTTTCAGATCACAATTGTCGCCTCATGATGGTAAGCCTTCATCCTCGGGTCCCTTGTCCTGAACTCTTTATTAACTTGGTTGACTACCAACATGGAATCACAGTGGACGACTAGGTCTGTAACCTCTATCGCCTCGGCTAATTGAAGCCCTGAGATGATAGCTTCATACTCGGCTTCATTATTGGATGCTTTGAACCCCAACCGAATAGCATGTTCAGTGACCACTCCATCTGGGGAGACTAGCAAGATATCGAATCCGGACCATTTACTTTTGGAGGAACTATTTACGCATAGAAGCCATGGCGGTCCCTCATCATTCTCCAAGGACGTTATGCCAAGAGAGGGTGGCCTTTCCGGGACGGGAGGTCCCCCAGAAAACTCTGCTATGAAATCTACCAGTACCTGTCCCTTTATAGCAGTTCGAGGTTTGAAGTGGATGTCATGTTCTCCTAACTCCACTGCCCACTTGGAAATCCTTCCAGAGAGATCTGTCTTTCTCAAAATGGCCTTTAAGGGCTGATCGGTAAAGACAGTAATCGGGTGTGCCTGAAAATAATGCCTCAGTTTTTTTGCAGTTATGACCAGGGATAGAGTGAGTTTCTCCAAGGATAGGTATCTTGTTTCCGCGTCCAGTAGCGCTTTGTTCACGTAATAAACTGGCTTCTGGTGGTGCTCGTGGTCACGAATGAGTACCCCGCTAATGGCAAATTCTGATACGGATAAGTATAAGAAGAGTATTTTCCCTTGGACAGGGACGGATAAGGTCGGGAGAACCCTGAGATATTCCTTGATTCTTGCCAGGGTATCTTTACACTCCTGGCTCCACGTATCTTTCCCGGTCCCCTTGATGACCCCAAAGAAGGATTTGCATTTATCCGAGGAGTGCGAGAAAAAACGGTTGAGTGCCGCCAACATCCCAGTGAGCTTTTGGACTTCTCGGATCGTTCGGGGGCTCCGACTTGAATCTGATCCAGATTAGCTTCGACTCCTCGCCGACTTACCAGATATTCGAGAAATTTACCTGACTCGACTCCGAAAACACACTTTGCGGCATTTAGTTTCAGCCCATACTCCCTGAAAGTAGAGAAGGTATCGGCCAAATCCACCAGGTGGTCACAACTTCTTCTACTTTTCACCAATATATCATCGATGTAGACTTCCATGGTGTTGCCGATCCGTCTTTTGAACATCCGATTCATCAACCTCTGGTACGTAGCTCCGCCATTCTTCAGCCCATGTAAGTGTTGAGGTGATCTACGAGATCCTTTGTTCCATCAAAGCCTCTATTTGCAGTACTCTGAATTTCAGAGGGAGGGAAAAATGCAGCACGCCAGTGGTGAACGAAGATTCAATCTGTTGTACCAAGGCATCCATCGTAACTAGAGCCTTGCCTCTCACGGTTTTCTTCATGTGGTTGAGTTCTTGCTGGATACCCTGGAAGCACTGCTCCTAGTACCGTTCTCTCCTTTCCTGTTGATAGGGGAAAAAATCGTTCCTCTCGCCCCCGTCATTCTGACTTTGTACTTCTTCATTGCGTCCATTCTTGGGGGGTATGCGAGGTTCTGGCTCCATGGTTTGGCTATTTTTTCCTTCTTCGTTGACTTCCCTGAGGGGGTCGAGGTGTGGTTGCTCCCTAGGTGGTGGGTTGTTCTGGCCTTCTTGAGCTTGTTGCGCCTCCTGTGGGCGTTGTAAGAGCTTTAAGAGTTCTTCGTTTTTTTTCAACAAGCTTTGATTGACGAGGCGAAGGGCCTCCATCTCGTTATTCATGGAGAGACCCCCCATAGGTGGATTGGTCTCTTGGACATTCTCAAGTTGTCTGCTATTAGTAGCTTCTTCTTGATCTTGCATCTATGGTGGATTTGTCTGACTTCGGCTCATGTTTCGTATTGATATCATCAGTCACTGAAAGATCAATTTATTTATAACAGGAACAGTCGTTCCCACAGACGACGCCAAACTGATGACGTATATTAACGCGGATGAGCTTAAGGTGAGAGTAATGTGAGATGAGCTTAAGGTGAGAGTAATGTGAGATGAGTGTGGATCAGAGCTACGAGGCTCGTGTATGATGCTACCATAAAATATTCAGGGGATTAAGAGGATGCACACAGAGAAAATATAGTAGTTCACCGGCTCAAGAGCTCAACTAGTCCACTCTTCAATGGAGGTTCTTGCTCCTTTTGTTTTATTCACGGTGATTACAAAGTTGCTATGACTCCCTATTGTCACCAGGGTTCTCCCCCTTGTTAGGAGGTGTTATCTTGCATTTATAGTGTCATTCCCTGCTAAGTGGGATCATGGCCGAGATTCTAGCCCTTATTTTGTGGGGTTCTCCCTAATTCTAGGAGAAGATCTTGGCTGGTTGAGATTAGGTGCCTTGATTTTAGCTTTCTAACGCTTTAGGAACCTCTTGTGATAATCCAACTGTTGTCTTGGTTGTTATTGCCCTTGCTTATCTCGAAAGAACCTTCAGCTCTACTCTTTCGAGTTCTGTTTGTCTAGTCTGACCTCCTGAGCTTGCATTTGAGATTTATTTTGAAGTATCATCATACATAATCAACGTTAGATGCAAATTTTGTAATAATATAAATTTTCTATTATATTAGGAAATCTTTAATAAATTAAACAAAATCAAAAAGAAATATGCATGATTTAAGAAAGGGCAAAAATATCAAAAGAAAATCATAAAAAGTCAAATTGTATACTTAGACACAATTAAGTTCTAAAAATAAGAACTTAATTACCTAATAATGAGAACTACATATTTTTTATCTAATAACTCTAATTTTCGTATACCTTCTTATAATTTCCCTGTATTTTTTTGGTGGTGGCCTACCCCAAAACCTATTCGTCAACAAACTAACATCTAGGCCCATACTCTATCAAGCTGGGTAGGCCCGACCTAGTCCATGTTAATACAATAATACCCATACCCCATGAGCATGTTTAGATGATCCACATAGAGGGATTAGATTATTTTTAGGAATTACGGGGGATACAATCATAAACTCAATTCAATCTCATGTTTGGTCGGTGATAAATATGTATAGGGTCTTTTAATTCATGTCAAATCATATTATTTAATTTACTAAAACGTTCATTATTAGGTTAATAGAAAAATAAATTTTTAAATAAAATAATTTTTTTATTTTTAAATCTAATATTTCACTTTTGAAACGTACCCCCCAATGGGTTTCATCAAATCCCCCTACTTGGCGTTTAATACACTATTTATTAGGGGTTGATATATAAATTTTGAATTCAAAAATTCTACCAAAACATGAAATTAAAGGTCTATAAAACTATTTTTCTTAATCCCTTTTTCACACTTGCCCAAACTTAATCAACAAACAGGCTCTAGGAGTATCCAATGTCAGATGCCCGTCCTTCCAAGTGGCACCTCTAAACACCGACACACACGGGCATGATAACATGGGGACAAATGAAGTAGGCTAGCATCCCTTGCGTTTTTTGAACCCCAATCTTTTTTAAAAGAATGATTACACTACCTCTTATGTTTTGTTTTTGTTTTTTTGAACAGTATCTTTTGGTACTATACTACAAGTTGTAACTTTTTTAAAGTCTAAGTTATAATTTTTTGAGTGTTTAAGTTATTACTCAAAAATTTATCCCTGATAATAATATATTTGTGATTGATTATAAAAAAATATAATTTTTTAAAAATCAAGGTATAATTGACAGAAATTGTACATGATCGATCATGAAAATCATAACGAAGTTGCAACCTATTGAGTGTTTAAGTTAAAAAAAAATGTTATGGTTGATGATAAAATATATAATTGTTTAAAATTAAAGTTTCAACTGATTGCAATTGTCCGTAATTGATCATGAGATGTTGTTGTCAATTACGAATATCTGTAATGTCCTTTGTAAGGTATAATTTAACATACAATAATAATAGTTTTCAATACGATACCAATATTATTATTGTAAGAGGCAAAAATCTAATGATACCTTCTACAAGGAATTTGATTTGATGTTTTTAGTGAGAAATATTTTTGAACTTGATCTCTCAGTCTTCTCCTCTTACAAAACGAACAAACTATCCAAGATCGAAGTGTTTCGATTGAAAACACTTCAATGCTAAAGTCAGAAGTGGAACAAAGACGATTACTAGAAGACCAGAAGAGTTCAGTGTACTTTTCATCTTGGTTTCTTTTGCCTTTTATAAATCATTATCTCATTGGAATTTTCGTGATTTTTGATTCAAGGTGGCACACCTTTCTTCAATTTGGGATGTTGCCGATATTTCTCCAACAACTTCTCTTGACAAATCTATAATTTCGTTGATTCACTTATCTGAATGCCTAAGTTATAGACGAATCTTTATCTTTTCTGATTAATGTTGCAAACAGCTCGGTCATAATAAGAACCGAATTCGTTCAATGTTTGCCGAACAAATTGATCAACACGGTTGGGTAAGAGCCGAGCTCTTTTATCGCTTTGCCGAACACTTTGATCAATTTGGCTAGGTATATTTGACGGAGTAGCTGATGTCCTCATCACATGTCTTATTTTGTCATTTTCACGTGGGCTCATTTAATATCATAACACGTGTAATAATGAGAGTCAGTCCTTCAATTAGTTTTTTGGATATACGAGTCCTTTACCCTTTGTTAAAGCATCTTCTTATTCAACTCATCTATAGTGTTGATGCTCCAGACATTATTATAGCAATGTGGTTCCCATATATCTTTTCTCTAACGTCAATAGGCAACTTAGAAATTCACTGATACAGTGGCCCACATGTATGATTTGATCCAATTGAAGGGCAACATCAATAGTGGATGATTTATCTCATAATGGTCCATCTGGATGAGTCAATTTCTTTTGAAAGACAACGCATATCTAAAGTTTATTTTATCAAAAGCCCCACCATTATAGGGAATATATAAAGTTGAAACAATGTTTTTTTATTAAATATTAGATCTCAAATGATAGGGCGTTCAATATTCCGTCCACCCGCCTCGTTTCGTAATATTCCAACCTTATCATATCCAATAATTTGGCTTCGGTATTTTTTCAGTCGATTAATTAAAAGTTTTTTTAGTATATCGCAAATATCGGATAGTAATGCGAAATACCCATAAAAATTCTACATTCTTACCTAACCCGCATTTATATTTAATTTTTTAAAAATAATGTGTTATAAAATGATGTCGTTTTGTTTATCATAAAATAACATCATTTTGAAAGCATATGACTTGTAATTATATTTTATTTATGGTGTTTTAGACTACTAGGGAACATATTAATCAAATTTATTGTGTTTTCTTTAATTTTATTAGTTTATTATGTTAGTTTACATACCTTTATATTATATTTTAACAATCTAGTTGTAAAAGTACCCAAAAATTTTAGTAATTGAGTTGTTAAAATAATCCAAAAATTAAAGACTTAAAGTTTAAAAATTTGTGAGACATTTTGCATTCCTACCTGACCTACCGACCCAATTTTTTGGACAAAACTCAGTTCGAAGCATTTCCCTCAATCGGATAGGGTCACTCTCCCCTAAAAAAAAAAATTTGAGTAGGGTTAGCCAAAAAAATTGACTTCTGCAATTCATAGACTTGGAATATAGAAACCAAAAATTCCTATCCATTAGCTTGAGTGAACAATCGTACCAAATGATATGACACATTATTAATTATTGAATAATTAATGAAAATTTTTGAGATCTATTGATCATACGGTTCACGATTCAAATTTTAATAAAAATTTTAATGAATATAACATTATTGATATAATCGTGATGCAAATGTCTTGGATTAGCCAAAATGAGCCAGAGTCGAGTTTCATAATCAAAGTTGGATTTTTTATTTCTTTTTTCTAGTCATGAGCTCTAAAGTCCTCACACCCCCTCCCTCCCTACATCATGTGACACTTAAACTAATTGTACTGCAAATTGCTTTAACAATAATCAAATGTTCATTAAGGACAAATACTAGTTCAACATAATCACGCTAATTGATGGTTATCAACTTGCGTGGGCCCCAAAGTAATTTTTTTGTGAAAACTGAAAACAAGCATAGTCTAATAATTATTTTTGTAATAAGTGCAAACATGTATTTTTTAAGATTTTAAGGCTATATATGTACAATTTAGAAGGTGTGTGGTTCCAAATTGTGACTTGTAAAATTTTTAATGATAAGAATACATCTTATCTTAATTAGCATATGTATGAGTCGTTTTAGTATATCTAGTCTCTCAATTGCCATATCTCTTTTTTCTCTCTTCCCTATTTTTTTTTCCGTCCCCCTTTCTCTCTCCCCTATCTCATATCTCCTTTCTCTTTTATCCCCCTCTTTTTCTCTTGGTTCATAATCTCTATCTCCTCTCTCTTTCTTAAATTTCTCTATTTTCTTTTCATTTTCGTCCCAACTACAATGATACAACCACATTTTTTACTGTTGTTGTTAGAATCGCAAAAGTATATCACCAATTCGTCGTCTTTGTCTAATTGTGTCTATATATGTGTAATTGACATAAATGTGGTACATATATATGTCTTTGTGAGAGAAGAGAGTCCAAATTTTTAACATCTAAAAATGAAAAAGATTTTGAGATAGAAATTTACATCACAGAGAGATCTGCATGAGAGGATATTTAATATATGAGGCCTTGTTGGGACATTATTTATGTATTAATAGATTGACAAAGCTATCTTTTGTATTGATGTTGTCCGTTTACACTCAAGTCATTATTTATACATATTAACCCAATAATTACCTACATTTTACCGGCCACCCAAATTCCCTCCCTCCCTTTTTTTCGCTTGGAGTGAGATTCTCTCTAATATATTTTATTTTTGATTCTCTTTTAGAAATGTCGCATAAAAGGTATTCAAGCAAGACACATTGTGTGCAAGTGGGTTCCTTACTCATTAATAATGAATGATTCATCAAGAAAAAAATAAAAAAAAAATGTTAGAGGGGTTCTAAATTTTGTTTTTAAGTGAGAATTATTCTTACCACACAGTTATTTTGAATTCGGAATGCATGCAATCATTCATAAATTATTTATTTCTAGTTAGGATGAATTTAAAAAAATATAAAAAAATTTGGGATATTAATATATTAATCATTTTAAAATTTTATCATCTAAATTACATCAAGGATTTGAATAACTACAAGCTTAGGACAACAGTTGCGAGGGTACAGAAAAGATGGCCGTTTTTCTTTAGAAGCAAAAAGTCTCCGACACCGGAACGAAGAACACGGAATTTGGATTCAAAAGTGCTCTTGGCTTACACTTTCGGTGCACAAAAAACACAAAC
>CAUOFW020005946.1:1109498-1125831 GCA_963454935.2 Ilex paraguariensis
CCCGCCATTAAAGGACCAATCTCTGTCTCTCTCTCTCTCATTCCATTTGAATGGATCAACAGATTACCTAGCCAGGCCATACGTCAAAGACTGTCTTCTATATGCCCGAGGAGAAGAAAAAGAAAGGCAAGAGAAAAGAAGGCCAGCCTATTCGCTAAAACTTAGGGGAGAAAAAACAAAAAAATCACTTACTTACAAACTACTCACATTGTCAGGATCTGCACATACTTACAAACTACTCACATTGTCGCGATCAAAACACACTTACAAAGTATTCACATTGTTGCCATCCGAACACACTCATGGACACTTTAAGACTAGAACAACAAAACAATCCTTCGGAGTTCGGAATATAAAGACAACCCCTGGAGTAACTCAAATAATAAATGAAATTTATTGTAAATTTAAATATTCTAAATTTGAACCTTGACAATTTTTTAGAATCAAATTATGAAAGATTTATTTCTTATGAATATCTTAGTCTTAATTTGAATGATTTATTTTTTGATTAAATCGGAGAAAAAATCAATCAAAATACATGTAAAACATCCCTGATATTTGAACAAAAATATATATATATATATAAGATGTAAATTGGCAACTCAGTTGGCATCTCCTTATCATAATAACACTCGTGAAAAAAGTCAGAATAACAATAAATAACAGAATAAAACCAAGAAAATCCAACTGCTAGAGGCAGCAATTTAATATTATATTCTGGCAAATAAAATATTCTAAAGAATTTGACAAAAAATCATAAAAAAAAAAATCAAATAAATCCTTGGAATGGTGAATTCCGATCAGTTCGACGGAACNTCTGCACATACTTACAAACTACTCACATTGTCGCGATCAAAACACACTTACAAAGTATTCACATTGTTGCCATCCGAACACACTCATGGACACTTTAAGACTAGAACAACAAAACAATCCTTCGGAGTTCGGAATATAAAGACAACCCCTGGAGTAACTCAAATAATAAATGAAATTTATTGTAAATTTAAATATTCTAAATTTGAACCTTGACAATTTTTTAGAATCAAATTATAAAAGATTTATTTCTTATGAATATCTTAGTCTTAATTTGAATGATTTATTTTTTGATTAAATCGGAGAAAAAATCAATCAAAATACATGTAAAACATCCCTGATATTTGAACAAAAATATATATATATATATAAGATGTAAATTGGCAACTCAGTTGGCATCTCCTTATCATAATAACACTCGTGAAAAAAGTCAGAATAACAATAAATAACAGAATAAAACCAAGAAAATCCAACTGCTAGAGGCAGCAATTTAATATTATATTCTGGCAAATAAAATATTCTAAAGAATTTGACAAAAAATCATAAAAAAAAAAAAAATCAAATAAATCCTTGGAATGGTGAATTCCGATCAGTTCGACGGAACATCGGACGATTGCCGGAACCCATCATCAGTCTCCACTCTATTCATCTCTTCAATCATCCTTAACACCTCTCGCATTTCTGGCCTTTGATCAGGCACAGTGGCTACACACCCCATGGCAATTTGCAACAACTGAACCATCTCTTCCTCATTATTATCGTACCTCATAAGCTCCACATCGAACACCTCTGCAGTCCATTCCTCCCGGACCACTGACCGAACCCACCTTGGCAAATCAACGCCTTCGTCGTCCCCCAATGAAGCCTGGTTTGGTGCCTTTCCTGTCAATAGTTCCAATAGTAACACCCCAAAGCTGTAAACATCTGACTTGAACGTGGCCTTCCGCGTTTCCACCACCTCTGGAGCATAGTAGCCCATGACACGGTGGTTGGGCATTGTAGAAGCGTTAGAGAGTAAGTTTAACCCAAAATCAGACATGCACGCGTCGTGAATGCCTTGTCGCTGTCGAAGGAGGATGTTGGAGGACTTGATGTTGCCATGGACCACTTTGCCGGAGACATGGAGGTGTGTAAGGCCTGTTGCAGTGGTTAATGCAATTCTCATCCGAGTGTCCCACTCTAATGGTGTTCGGCCTGATCCTCTGCTCCCTGCAACCAACCACATTAGACGCATTGCCAGTGACCATTGGAATCAATATTTTGTTCGATCAAGGGTGTTTCGTATATATATTCTGAAATATAGATTTAATGAACTACAAGTTGAGTAGGGATGATCACATGATCGACCAATGAAATTTTTCATCCAGGTAATCAGAATTAATTTTTTTTAAAATGGTAAAATAGCATAGCAAAGCTGTTATAGACAAAAATAAAAAATAGAAAATATTATGTGAAGAATTGAATTCTCACCGTTCTAAAAGTAAAAACAAAGAACAACACAAAAGCTCAAAACTAACATGGGGTGTGTTTGAAAACTAACATGGGGAGACTTTCTCATCATATCATGAAATATATTAAGTACAGTTTGTAANACATCGGACGATTGCCGGAACCCATCATCAGTCTCCACTCTATTCATCTCTTCAATCATCCTTAACACCTCTCGCATTTCTGGCCTTTGATCAGGCACAGTGGCTACACACCCCATGGCAATTTGCAACAACTGAACCATCTCTTCCTCATTATTATCGTACCTCATAAGCTCCACATCGAACACCTCTGCAGTCCATTCCTCCCGGACCACTGACCGAACCCACCTTGGCAAATCAACGCCTTCGTCGTCCCCCAATGAAGCCTGGTTTGGTGCCTTTCCTGTCAATAGTTCCAATAGTAACACCCCAAAGCTGTAAACATCTGACTTGAACGTGGCCTTCCGCGTTTCCACCACCTCTGGAGCATAGTAGCCCATGACACGGTGGTTGGGCATTGTAGAAGCGTTAGAGAGTAAGTTTAACCCAAAATCAGACATGCACGCGTCGTGAATGCCTTGTCGCTGTCGAAGGAGGATGTTGGAGGACTTGATGTTGCCATGGACCACTTTGCCGGAGACATGGAGGTGTGTAAGGCCTGTTGCAGTGGTTAATGCAATTCTCATCCGAGTGTCCCACTCTAATGGTGTTCGGCCTGATCCTCTGCTCCCTGCAACCAACCACATTAGACGCATTGCCAGTGACCATTGGAATCAATATTTTGTTCGATCAAGGGTGTTTCGTATATATATTCTGAAATATAGATTTAATGAACTACAAGTTGAGTAGGGATGATCACATGATCGACCAATGAAATTTTTCATCCAGGTAATCAGAATTAATTTTTTTTAAAATGGTAAAATAGCATAGCAAAGCTGTTATAGACAAAAATAAAAAATAGAAAATATTATGTGAAGAATTGAATTCTCACCGTTCTAAAAGTAAAAACAAAGAACAACACAAAAGCTCAAAACTAACATGGGGTGTGTTTGAAAACTAACATGGGGAGACTTTCTCATCATATCATGAAATATATTAAGTACAGTTTGTAAAGAGCGTAAAAGAACTATGTTTCTATTCAAGTAATTAATCTACCTGAAGCCTATCTTATTTGATTTAGACATGACAAGGAAAAAAGTTCAGCTAAGTTATCATATTTCAAACCTAATAATTGATCAAATAATGGCAACTTAATTATAACTTCAAATAATTCACGTATAAAACATTACGCATATTTCGATTAATCTCTTTTTCGATCAAATCAAAATCAAATCATCTACGTTGAGAGTAGAATATGCTATGAGGAATTTGGCCCGACCCCAAGATGGATCCAATGTGACATATCGTAATTACATGTATCTAAGATTTTACTCTATAAGAGGGATCCAATGTGACATATAGTAATTACTCGTCATAAAAAAGAATCCAGACAGCTACTAGTAGTTGACAAAATTCCAAAATATCCTCTTTTATGTCAAAATAAATCAAAGGAATAGTAAATATTAAGAACAAGAAAATATTATAGGAATATATTTATAACTAGAGCATCTATGTGTAAAACACATTTTTTTTTATCGCGGTTAACTATAAATAGACTGAGTTATTATAATTAACAAATTAAAATTTAAATCATTGTATAATTCATTGGATATAAACAATCTGCTCCGTTATTATGGTTTATGCAAGCATGATTATGTGTTGGACTATTGTTGTGTTTTATGTAAGCAAGATTATGTATTTGATTATATAGATTGTTCAAAGAACAATCTATATATACAACAAATTCCGAAAAATCATACTCTAAAATTGCCACAGCTTGATTTTCAGTATTAAACAAAATAAATTTGAAAACATGAATGATCCAATTCAGCAACACCCAGGAAATAAAAATAGAGATTATTTAAAAATACCCAAAAAAAAAAGAAGAGAAAACTAAAAATCAGTATTTTCCATCACTGTTTAGAACTAGAGCTTCATCACTGGCAAAAATTCAGAAACAAACTCAAATGTTTACATATGGACAGAGAAAACCATGCAGTCAATATCAGCAAAAATTTCAAAGATTCCCACAAATGTAGCAAAAATTATGGTTAAACACACACAGAGACAGGAGAGAGAGAGAGAGTACCATGAAGAAGAGCAGATAAGCTACCAGCAGGCATATAATCATAAACTAACAATTTCTCATCATTAGAATAGTAAAAAGCTCTGAGAGGCACCACATTCTCATGCTTAATCTTCCCCAGAACCTCCATTTGCTGCTCAAACTCTCTCTTAGTCGCCACCACATCTTTCAACCTCTTCACCACCACCGCCGTGCCCTCCTCCAATACCGCCTTGTACGTCGTCCCAAGACTCCCTTTCCCCAACACCTCCGCCGATGCCCTCAACAGATCCTCTAAATCAAAACTATATAACCCACCATTAAAGCACACCAACTTATTCCTTTCTACCTCGGCAGACCCACCTGTAACATCCTCTTTTGATGAAGAATTCCCTGTCTCCACCACCGCCCTCGCCGTCGAATACGGCCTCGCAGTCGCAGGTTTCGGAGATTTTGTCCTTTGAATTCTCTTAATACAATGGATTAGAATGATCAAAAGAAGAAGTAGAAACAATGCGGAACCGATAGATATAGCGATTATAGCTAATGTCGAGAGTTTTTTGGATTTATTATGAAATGGGTTTGGAGCTGATGGTGATGGAGAAAGTGAAGGGTGAGATGGGTTACATGGGAGCAATGGTTCGTCACAGAGATCAACGTTCCCGGTGAATGATGAAGGTGCGAATTTCGATAGCGTTGGTGGGATTGACCCATTGAGATGATTGTTTGAAACATTGAAATTGACTAGTTCGTCCGAGTTTAAGCTCGGAAGATTGCCGGAAAACCCATTATTTTCCAGGAAAAGTCCGGTTAAATGGATGAGATTGTTGATAGAAACTGGGATTGGACCAGTGAGGTTGTTGGTGGACAAATCTAGACGGGTTAACCGAGTTAACTCGGTGAGACTCGGCGGGAACTTGCCGGAGAACTGGTTGTTCTGGAGGTAGAGGCTTCGGAGGAGCGTTAGGTTGGAGAAATCAGAGGGAACAGCACCGGTGAGTCGGTTGGAGCGGAGACTGAGGATTCGGAGCTGACTCAATTGGCCGAGCGTGTTCGCCGGAATCTGACCCACAAGGCCGGCGGCGGGTAGCCGGAGAGAGAAGACAAATGATTGACTGGCATCGCATTCTACGCCGACCCAGTTGCAGGCTGAGTCTGAAGCGTTCCATTGGAGGCGATTCTCGTGTGGGGTTTGGGAAAGAAAAGCAAGGAGTGCTTGCTTGTCCCGAGTGGGCTCAGAATCAACTCGGTGACTCAGCAATAACAGAAGTAAAGCAGAAATGAGAAAAAAAAGAGCATTTGCCTTATAACTCTCTAACGTTACCATTTGAAATGGTTTTTTTTGCCAAACGAATTGAATTGAAGGAATGAGTTTTGATTTACTTGTTTGTTTCTAATGGCGGTTTGTGAGAAGCCATTAGTCTTAGAGAGAGAAAGACAGGAGCAACTTGAGAGACTGGGAGACAGAGAGACAGAAGGGGGTTTTGTAAACTGAAGGTCTGGCTAGAGAACATGGAAAAAAGTGGGAAAAAGGGCGATAATTATACTAATACCCCCTTTAGTTTTTGATATTTTGATTGTACTCACTATTATTGTTGGAGTTACATTTAATGATAAATATCATAATTAGTCTTTAAATTTCGTCTCACATCCAGCATTACTCTTAAAATAGTTCTTGAACTTTAGCTCTCTTAATTTACTCCCTCAACTATCAATTTTGTTTCAATTAACCCTTTTTTCCATTTTCATTCATTAAAACAAACGTATCGTGCGACACATAACATGAACAACTACATGACAAACACATGTTTACCTTAGTTTGTTATAATGACTAAAATTGATGAAATTACTTAATTGATACGAAATTGATTGTTGAGAGATTAAATTGAAATTAAGCTACAAGTAACCTATCATCATAGTCTTGTAGTAAATTATTATTAATTTAGGGTTGATAATCGAGGTAAATCTTTTGAGCTCGTCTTTTTTAAATGAGCCTAAAAAAATATTATAACTTGGCTCGTTTAAAAAATGAACCGAACCCTAGTTAAGCTCAAAACAAACCGACTCTGAATAATTTGACTATTTTACATGTAAATGACCCAAGTCTTTTAAGTTCGTTTTTAAATTAGTCTAAAAAATTATTCACGCTTGACTCGTTTAAAACACAAGCCAAGTGTAAATCGAGTCCTGTTGAAACCAAACCCAAATAGCTGAGCTTAATTGTTAGCCTTAGTTTTCATTCTCATTTGATTTCAGGCAGGTAGATTGGGGGGAGATCAAAGTTAAAATGCAATCTCCCGACCCCTTTGAAAAGTGCGGTCCATCTTCAGACTACCCTCGTAGTCTCTGAAGACAATCTATTAAGGCAAGAGGTACAAATTTGTAAAATTCACCTCTCATATTTAACAAAATTCCTTGTTAAGGGAATTGTAAACAAAATTCCTTGTTAACGGAATTGTAAACAAAATTTGATAAGGGGCGTTAATGAATATTACATAATATAATGGGTATTTTTAAATTATAACATTTTTTAATGAAATTTTACATTTCTTTTTGTCAAATCTTAGGTAACTTCAGAATTTCCAAAAAAATTTGTTGGGGCGTAAACTAAAGCGGACTTCTAAACTACGAGGGGTGCAGTAAAATTTCAGATAATAGTGGGAGTATCCATGGAAGTATAGCAAAATACAGGCAGTTTGAATGAATTTTTTCCAAAAAAAAAAAGCAAATGAAAGAGAGAAGCCTAAGCTGGCAGCAATGAAAACGTTTTTGTGTTTTTTAGGACTTGAATTATTTCAACAGCCGTTGCTATAATATGACTATTGGTCGGAAATTGTGGATTTCTTGTAAGACGGAATGAAGTGTTGTGTGGGCTCTAATTACTTATAATTTTTTTTTTTGAGAAAATTATCAATAAGTATTATTTTTTCTCAAAAAAATTCATTGGATTCTATCTTTTTTGTTTTTATATTAATTGATGATGCGGGGACTCGAAAATGTGAGAGGAATACTCAAGATGAAGAGCTCAAAGCTTGTGAGCAGTGGGATGTAAGTGAATTGTGGAGAAGAAGACGATAAGAGGTTGAGGATGATGGCTTTGGACAATGCTACAGTAACCAATAACAATTGTACGAGTTGGAGACAAGTAAGAATACACTGATTATAATGGTTCATCAATTGAAAATCTTGACTACTGCACTTTAATAGAATTTCTTGTTTCTTATGAGGTTTTTCATTACTTGAAAAAGAAGATAAAGTTACAATTTTTTCAATATCGTTACATGGGTGAATACCCTTGAATTTATATTCACAGGTGGCGTGATCCTCATATCATCATCACATGGTTCTCAAATTTATTAGAATTTTGTTGAAGGAATATTGAGTTATTAAACACTACATTTCCTAAGTGAGACGGAAAATCATACTATAAGGTTGTTTTACTTGGGATGACTTTTTATTCTTTTAGTTAGTTCGTTCTACCTTCCAAACCTAATCTGGAGGAGCTGATTCTCCTCATGATATAACAAATGCAACCTGGATACTTGTATTTGAGGTCGAACTTAGACAACCTAAATTTATTTATCTAGGGTTGTAAATGGACGACCTTGACTCTTTTACCTGAGGTTGGACGCATGAAAGGAGATAGGGACAGACCTTGGTCATGGGCATTCCCCACAAGTCAACTACAGGAATATCCTTCTACTTATAACTAATATCGTTTTTACGTATAATCAATTTCCCCCTTGTCCTGGTTGTAGTTTGGGATTGAGCTCTTTTTCTCTTGAGGTGTTGTCTTTGCCTAAGATGAGCCTCCAATGTGTTAGGCAATTGAAAGGATGTGATAAGATGATTTCCCCTATGATTACGACGTCATGCAAACGTGGGGAACAGAAGGTATCTTGTTTTTAGAACAATGCCACTTATCTGGCGCGTCACGTGGGGAGCTGTGCAAGTGCATTTTATGCACATAGAGAGAGAACTGCCAAATTTTTTCCATTTAAACCTTTCCCAAATCCGAGCTCTCCTTTTACCAATTCCCTTCAAATTCTCAAGCCTCTGCCTTAGATTTTCTTGAAATCTCTAGAGCGTTCTTGTGAGATTCAAGGAGAATTAGTTGAAAGCTTAAGACAAATCGGGAGGTTAGGTTATTTGTCTGTGTCTAAATTGGTCATCTTTGTCTATCATCACCGTCCATTAAGTACGTTTTTCTTCTTTCTTTTAGCTTTTCTGTCCCAATCCTGAACCATTTCAATCCCCAGTGGTGTTCCTTGGGTCTTCATTTTTTGGTACTTCACTTTCGATACTTTGGAGGTTCAGGTAGATTTTTAGTAGTTCCTCCCCACTTCTTAGACCCTTTTGTCATAACTGGGGTTTTCCTCCTTGGTCGTTGATGCATAGATCCTCGTGCCATCAAGGATTGCTCCCTAAGCATATCTCCATATTTTTATTATAGGCTAGGTTACTTCTTATCCCCAACCTTAGATATGTCTAGGTCGTCATCTGAAGCTACTAGGTCTTACATCTCACTTATGTTTGGGGATAAAAATAAGGTTACTATGGTTGAGTTCTCTCCCCAGAGAAAAGTGATAGATCTGGAAAGGGATGAGAACCCTCTATCAGAGGTGCCTCACAAGAAGAGTACTTCTCATTAGGAGGTTCTTCCTCTCCTTTTTAAAAATACAATTAAGGAGGGGACTTTTGATCATGGTAAGAGAAAAAGGGCCACTAAGAAAAGGATTTGAAAATCCTCCTTCTCCTTCAGGCGAGGTCAGTACCTCGAGCAGGTCTAGAGACTTGCAGGGGTCATTTGAACTTTGACCATAGAGCCGTGTTACTGAGTCGTTGCCAATTCCTGCAGGCATTGTAGTTTACACTCCTTCAATCATAGATTGTTACAACGTCTATCTGATTGATAAGACCTACTTCTTTGTTTCGGCTTTTGAGTCAGGTCTTTAGTTTCCTATGCATCCCATTCTGAAAAGTGTCATTCAATACTTGAACATCTGTCACTCAAGGATGTCTCCCAATTTTTGAGGGACGTCGACCTCTTAGTCTTCTGTAGAGAGTACGCCCTAGGACGAGCTCAGCCACATCAAGTGCTCCTCTATAGATGGCTTCTTCTATATCTCCAAGCATGTTAATGTCCATGCCTTAGTTATAGGTACTCCTTTTCATAAAGACCTATAATGAGCATTTCTTCTACATTTCGGGTGACGCTTGGGAGAAGGATCCAAATGATTCCTCTGACGTTCTTCGTATTCCTCAGCTTTGGGGGGGAGCCTAGCAATTTGAGTGAGTGTCTGTCTTCCAACAAGATCATCTTCTTGGCATGATCTTCTTACTCTAATACTAACAACATTTATCCTTTTTGACTTGATAGAACACCGACCTAAACTGACTCCTTCTGAAGAGCTCAAGGTTGTAAGGATAGAGAAGTTTGGGACGAGGTCTTTTAAGGAGCTCATGATTTCTAAGAATCTAGCAAAGTATGGTCTCGATTCTTAATCATTAGTCTATCATTGATTACATGGGCTTCGATTAATTTTAACAACAATGCTAGTCTAATCATTATTTTAGATTACAGTTCTGATTCAAATAATATGAAAGCTCCTTAACCCTAACAAATGAAAGGGCCTAACAATACCTAGTTGGTTATTTGGATTTTACCACGTTGTTTGGACCCAAATTTAGTCTCAATTTTAATCACTCTAAAATTTTTTGTAATTTTAAATTGGCTTATTCGTGAAGAAAAATAGAACAAGATTTATATTTTTTTTTTTGGGGGGGGGGGGGGGGGGGGGGGGAAGGGAGAGGAAGAGGATTTAAAACCTTGATCTCAAAAAGGCAAACTCATTACAAGGTAAGGAGTACTATTGGATCAAAGGTCTATTAATAACAAGTTTTGTACTTGGAGAGGAATCTAGGTCTAAGTACTAGTAGAAACCACATACAGGCCTCCAAGTTGTAATGCAAATCCGTTTTGTAATAAATAGATGGTAGCTTTGTGAATTTTTTTCTTGGCAACTTTGAAAAACTACTTTTTGCTAAACTCCAATAATAATGAATTATTATCCACTTCACGATAAGATTCTCTTGATATTGATCATAATTTAAAAAATTTAATCATGATTATTGATGGAACATTATTTGTCAGGTGGGTCCACCAGCCCCACTCCCAAGGAAGAAGTATAAATGACTTAACAACTATCACAAATGGGACCTACTATAATAAATATATGACAGGTAATGAGTGTTTTGGCAAGTTAGTTCATACTTATTTTTCTGCATTGACGACTGCACAGTACATGATGGTAAGTGTCTCTAATTTTCTCTATATATATGGCTGAAGACCCATGAAAGAAGGGGTCTCAAGTATGAGCACCTTGACTTCATACTTCACACACACACACACACCTATATTATTTTTCTTGTTTATACACTCACCTGTTCCAGTTATTGATCGTGATACTAACTTAGGCATTGGAGGGGCCTCCCTTGGCTCAATGTCGGGGGTCTCTCTAACCTTTTTTAGTCTTGCAGTTCATGGATTGGGTGATACTCGAAGATTAGGGGCGTATCTCATCTCATTTCAGTGGTTGTGCAGATTTTTACCTGAATAATTTGGCGCCGTCTGTGGGAAACAAAGCAAGTGCGTCTTTGAAATCTTCGCATCAGTCAGTTCATGAGACCTGCTCGACCTTTGGAACCACTGAAGTACCATGTTCTATTGGATCTTGCTAAACTCTTCGTCTTTGTTCAGTAAGAATGACGGCAAATACTCGGCACTAGAAGGTTGCTGTCAAACCCAACTCCACCGAAATATATACTTTATTGGCCATGACTTCACATATTGGCCATTGGTCATTAACGATTCGCCCCATGAAGGAAGTCTACTCACCTATTACACTCTTAAGGCATTATTATAATACATGGGGGCAGCTACCAGCAACCAACACCATCNGCGGCAAATACTCGGCACTAGAAGGTTGCTGTCAAACCCAACTCCACCGAAATCTATACTTTATTGGCCATGACTTCACATATTGGCCATTGGTCATTAACGATTCGCCCCATGAAGGAAGTCTACTCACCTATTACACTCTTAAGGCATTATTATAATACATGGGGGCAGCTACCAGCAACCAACACCATCTTCTATTACAAAATTATTCTGGAGCCGTGGAGTTCGGCGTATCGCTGTTATTATCTCGCACGTTTATGATGACCGGGATGTCTCCTTATCGCATATTTCCATGCATGAAGTTCGACAACAAACACAAAGATAAGTGATTTGTTTTGTCCCACACCTCTTGATGGGACTTTTCTGAAATACCCTATGNACAACCAACACCATCTTCTATTACAAAATTATTCTGGAGTCGTGGAGTTCGGCGTATCGCTGTTATTATCTCGCACGTTTATGATGACCGGGACGTCTCCTTATCGCATATTTCCATGCATGAAGTTCGACAACAAACACAAAGATAAGTGATTTGTTTTGTCCCACACCTCTTGATGGGACTTTTCTGAAATACCCTATGATGAAGACACGTGTCCTCGGTGTTACTAAAACATTGTTGCTAAGATCAAGCACTATCGGCGCACAAAGGTCCTCGCCCCCGAGGTACTCGTCATATAGGATCATGCATTCAGTATATTTTACAACCAACACGTGGCCTCGGTCTGATATGGTANGGTGTTACTAAAATATTATTGCTAAGATCAAGCACTATCGGCGCACAAAGGTCCTCGCCCCCGAGGTACTCGTCATATAGGATCATGCATTCAGTATATTTTACAACCAACACGTGGCCTCGGTCTGATATGGTACCTCGGTCGGTATCCCCTCCCTCGGTTCCGAGATCAGCCTCTCCTCGGTGCCAAGGTGTACCATCCTAGACGCCTCCTCTACTCTAGGATAAGCTATTGACGTACAGGTCATTAGCCTAGGCTAATCATCATGACCTCGTCTTACACGATTAGTGTCAGAACGTACTGGAATGCAGGGGCCACAGCCAATGAGGGATGGACGCGTGGCATATGATATCACATCGAAGACAGAGAAACCGCATGTTGTTGCTGACACGCGACTTGGGAAAGCAAACTATTAATTACATCATTCCCTTGATGAGACCGCATTCAATGCGGTAAGGCTCGGAAATGAAAGACAATAAATGCTCCTAATACAGAGCATTTATTGCATCCTCCCCGAGAGGAGTACATTGTACCGTCGGTATCCCGATGACCCAGCATTGATTGCTCGGGACCCCGAGCAGTTAAGAAGAGAAGACATTCCTCATCAGAATCAGTGCACACACTGCCTGTACCTAATGATCATCTACTAACTACACTGACAGCAATCATGAGCTTTTGAGGTATAAATACTCCTTGCAAAAGGCGAGACTGGTATGCAACAAAAACTCTTTACTACATTACACACTCAGTGTTTTCTCCTTCCTCTCTCTCTCTCAAAGACTGACTAGATCGTCGGAGGGGATACGCCGGAAAACACTCCGGCGCCCTTCTAACTTGTTCTTCTTTGTTCCAGGAACCTCTTTCAGCCTTACTGGATCGTTCTTCCATTCCCAGGGTCTCCCATTGCCGTTCCAGGTTACCACCGGACCTCGCAGGCTGTTCCAAGCAGCGTGTTTGGTCACTCAACCGGCTCACTCGAGTTCACCAAGGGAGAGATCTGTTCTCGTTTTTTATATTGTGCAGGATCTTGCACGCACAATCTGGCGCCGTCTGTGGGAAACGACTAGTTTTCCTAGTTTTTTCTCTATAAAGAACAGTGACCATGGTGAACACTCGACAGAAAGGGAAAGGACCCCACCAAAGGAGTCTCGAGTTACAAGCTCCCTGTCATCGCGGAGGAAGGGATCACACCAATACGAATAAAAGTGCCTCTACTAGGTCAAGAGGGGTTACCCCTCAAACCAGTATGGGAATCAGGTTAGAGGGATCAGCCCCCTTGGCTCGTCAGCTGGCGGAGGTGATTGAAAAAAAGTTTGGCGATAGATTACGTCAGCTGGAAAAGGACAATGTAAACGTCCTAAGCCGGCTCAACGAGTTTGCCGCCTCTGGCGAAGGATCGAGGGATTCATTCCTGTCTCGTGGGCTTCCCGCCCGGGAGACGGAAACGAAGGATCTAAGAAACCACCTAAGCAACAAAGCAGAAAGCTCGAGGGCCCCAAAGTGACCCAGAGCCGGCGAGCATCATCATGACAACCAGTCAAGGAAAGTAAGGCCATTGGCCCTGGACGACCTCCGGCAAAGTTTGTCTAGACGAAGGAAGGGAGATTAATCTGAGGAGGACTCAACCCAATCCACACGACACCCAGGAAATGAGGGGCTTACTGATGAACTCAGGGACTTCAGAAGGCATCCCGTCAGGGAAGAAATTGATCTCAGAGCCTGGTTAGACTCCAGGAGAAAGGGTAAGGTTGTCCAGGATGAGGCCGAGGACGAAGTCATACAATCACCCTTTACGAGGGAGATCAGTGAGATGGAGGTTTCAAGAAAGTTTGTCGTGCCGCGGTTCAAAACTTATGACGGGCGGTCCGATCCCGAAGCCCATGTCAGGCAATACAAGCAGATGATGTCCCTCTATCATTCGGACCAACGGTTTCTCTGCCGAGTGTTTCCTATGAGCTTGGGGGACTCTGCGATGAAGTGGTTCGAGGCGCTTCCCCCCAACAGTATTGGGTCCTGGAAGGAATTGACTAAGCAGTTCCTGGCTCGATTCATTACGGGGAGTAAGCGCCCCAAAGACATTGGATCATTGCTGACCCTCAGAAGGAGGGAATCCGAGACTCTTCGCCAGTACGCCATCCGATACTGGGAAGAGGTTAATGAGGTAGAAGGATGCTCGGAGGTTATGGCCGCAGTATCTTTCCGGCACGGCTTGGCAAGGGACACGGACCTGTACCGATCCCTGACCAAGAAGACTCCCTCGGATATGGGGGAACTAATGGCCCGGATAAACAAATACTCGAGGGTTGAGGACGAGATGGGAAGCAGCAAAGGCCGAGCCCTCCAATCTAAGAGAAAAGAGAAGGAGCGGGAAGATATTCCCCGAAAGGGATTGCTACCCCCTCCAGGGGGTTCGTCCAAAGGAGTTCACACTGTGTTCAAGGAACCCATCTTCAAGTTGCTCCATAAAATCAAGCACGAGCCGTTCTTCAAATGGCCGCCCAGGATGCAGAGCGACCCCTCCACCCGTGATCAAAAGGTTAGGTGTTCCTATCACCGGGATTTCGGGCATCGCACCGAAAGCTGCAGGGTGTTCAAATCGTTCTTGGAAAGATTGGTCCGAGACGGATATTTGAAAGAGTACATAGAGCCCAGGCCAGAAGAGAGACAAGCCCTTGCCCCGACCGAGGAGCCGGACAACATCATAGATGTCATCCATATATGTCCCCTGGATCGCCCCACGTCCAAGGAACTCGAGTCCGACCTCAAGAGGGTAGCTTTTACGAGGAAGGTAGTCGAGGTTGATGTAGGGCCACCTAGTAAAAGGGCCAGGACGGGTGAGCTTGGCATTACATTCTCCGACGCGGATTTGACAGGCGTAGTGACTCCTCATAACGACGCCCTTGTCTTGACCCTGAGGATAGGAAAATTCGACGTCAAAAGGATTTTGATAGACTCTGGAAGTTCCTCGGAGGTGATGTACTCCGAAACTTTAAAACGGATGGGTCTTGGCCCCAAAGACCTCACCAAAGTCAGGACACCCCTCATCGGATTCAACGGCTCGTTCGCCCTGCCCGTGGGGAAAATCACATTGCCAGTTGTCACAGGTCCCTTTGTCATCAACACCGAGTTTGTCGTGATCGATACGGACTCTCCCTACAACGTGATTATGGGGCGAACATGGCTGCATGCGTTGGGAGCGGTGCACTCCACTTTCCACCAGAAATTAAAATTCGCCACGCCAGAAGGTATCATGGAGATCCGGGGGGACCAAGCGTCCGCAAAAAACTATTGTTATTCAGTCGTTCGAGCCGGGGCGTCCAGCCAGGAGAAAGGGCGAGCACCGGAAGAGATTATGGAAAAATAGTAATTATAGTCCGGGCGTCCAGGAATGGATGACCCCCGGACAGACCCAATTGAGCAGTCAGTGGAAGACCTCTGGAAGGTGCCCTTGATAGAAGGAGAAGAAGAGAGGTATTTCCTAGTTGGAACCTCGATGCCCACAGCCGAACAAGAGGAGATGATCGAGTTCCTAAGGGGGAATACAGACGTGTTTGCGTGGAACGAGATGGAAATGACGGGGGTAGACCCCGAGATAATCACACACAGGCTACATGTCGACCCGTCGCACAAGCCAGTCAAATAGAGGCCACGACGCATGGCCCTGCACCACACCAGCACGGTCAACGAGAAAATCGACAAACTCCTGAAGGCCGACGCCATTCGAGAGATACAATTTCCAGAATGGCTATCTAATACGGTGTGCGCAAAGAAGAAAGGGGGAAATGGCGTGTCTGCGTAGACTTTACAGATCTGAACAAGGCATGCCCCAAGGATGACTACCCCCTGCCAAAGATGGACCAGCTGGTAGATGCCACAGCGGGATATGAACGAATGGACTTCCTGGATGCCCGAGCNAAGCCCTCCAATCTAAAAGGAAAGAGAAGGAGCGGGAAGATATTCCCCGAAAGGGATTGCTACCCCCTCCAGGGGGTTCGTCCAGAGGAGTTCACACTGTTTTCTAGGAACCCATCTTCAAGTTGCTCCATAAAATCAAGCACGAGCCGTTCTTCAAATGGCCGCCCAGGATGCAGAGCGACCCCTCCACCCGTGATCAAAAGGTTAGGTGTTCCTATCACCGGGATTTCGGGCATCGCACCGAAAGCTGCAGGGTGTTCAAATCGTTCTTGGAAAG